>CM018050.1:5551510-5606510 GCA_008638375.1 Nyssa sinensis
TCTCAACCCTAAGAAATTGTATTGGCGGTGTAGCTGAAATACAGTGAAAATACAGAAAGTCAGACCACCTTCTCCTTGCCTTTCCGTGTTCCTAAAATCATGAAATACAACTCAGTCTGTTAGTTACTCGAATGATGCTATTTATTAAATTTTATGTCTTTAATTTCTTAGTTTCTATTTTACCAAAATAAACTCTACTGTTGAGTCCGGAACGTCGAAGAAAATAGGTTTAGGCTTTCGTGGAATTCAATTTGGACATCCGAGCTTAAAAGGACAAAACAATCATTTTGTACTTTTTACGGTTCTTACATCCCGAGACCTCTTTTCATAACTTGGACTCCACAGTTGGGTCCAGAATGGTCGAGATAATAAAATTTCACTATTTGTTTACTTAATTCGGAGTTCATTTGACTACGTTTCAACTCAGGGGCATTTTGATAATTTTTAAGAGTTCCACGTGTCTTTTATTTTTTCGGGACCTCATCTCGCATCACGGATCTCACCGTTGGTCTCAGGAGGTCTAAGATAGTTAGAAAAGACCTATGACTTGTCTCATTTGGGTTTCGGGCCATTTCAGAGTATTTATTTTTAATTAAATAAATTTAATTTATAAAATGGAATCAAGTATAACTTATATATTTATTCAGTGCACTTATGGACACGGGATTGTCCTGTCCAAACGGTTCCACACGCTCACCCCCACGCGCCCCACCCTATTTCGATTCTCGGCAGCTGCAACAACCCCCATCTTTTGATTCTTTTTTTTTTTTTTCATTTCTTTAACCAATTGGCCCAATTCTTTTAGAAGCCCAACCGTCCCACTCAACCCATCTAAACAAGCCCAACCCTCAGTCCTTTGAACCAACTGATTTAAAACAGGCCCAGCACTCAGGAGCCCAGACCTCGGCACCTTGTCCCTCACCCATTTTCACCTTCGTTTTTCCGGTAGAGACCTTTAGGGTTCCGTCACCATTTCTGGCGACGGTAACCAGTCCCCGATGGTTTTCACTCTATTTTCAATTGTCATTTTCTTCTAATTTATATGTAGATTTTAGTTCCAGAGTTGGTTTTCCATTTGGCTCACCCTACCCTCACCAACACATTTAAACCTGTAGCTCTAGTGATCAAACCCAAGTTCTCCGGCCGACTAAAACTCCTCATTTTTGGACCTTTTCTCGCTACTGTTTTAACTTGAATCTATTCCTCTAGGTTTTCTGCACTTCACCACATCATCATTCTTCCATTTAAATCAAGTTTTTGATGCATAAAACTCACCCACCCGATTATCTATACTAACGTGTAACCGCTGTTTTCTAATCCATTTCTCAGTCATTTTCATTGTTTCTTTTTGCATAATTTTCCTTACACTTTACTCTACAATGCCCCACAATTTAAATCAACCATCATGCTTTTAAAAATATATATATATATATATATATATATATAGAGAGAATTGAATCGGCATACCTTTTTCTGTATTTTGTTTTTTGGTGTAACTCCTCTCCAATGCTCACAGTTTGTTCCACTTGCTCCTTCTCTCGTTCAGATTTCCTTCTCTCTCTCTCTGTCCTTCTCTCTATTTCTGATTTTCTTTCCCTCTCAATCCCAACGGAAGTATTCATATACACATAGATTTTTCCCACTTTCTCACGCAACTCTCCTGCAAACAGCCACCCTCTTTCCCTGTTCTGACCTTCCCTACTGTTCAAGCCACCCTATTTTTCCTACAAGGCAGCTTTGCATTTAATGCAAAGCTGACTTTGTGCCATATATATGATTATATATATATATATATATATATATATTATATTATACTACTCTTCTCAGCTTCCTCTCACTCATAGCCAAATACACACATTAGTGCACACACATATATATATATACATATTTTTTAATTGCATGCACATGTATAATATATATATATATATATAATATCCTACATGCATGCATACATTCAATACACCCACACATATATGCATACATGCACACACCACTATTTAATATTTATTGAATATTTTATTTCATAAAATATCACATTATAAGATGCCCGTAAATTTAGCTTGAAGCCGGGACTCGGTATCGCCATTATTTATTTTACTAATCGTGGGACTTCATTAATAATTCATTTCATATTTATATCGTCTGCATAATTATTTTGTTGTATCAGTTTCATATTTTATTTCATAAAATATTAAATTACAACTTGCCTATAAAGCCAAAATTTTATTCTGCAAACATTAGGTCCCCGTTAATGACTTATTTCTTTTTGCATAATTTTTTCATAATCAATTATTCGTATCGGTCCATTTGTCCCTCTCGGCACTCACTCGATCGGGTTATTTATTTTTCCGAGCATATGCCACCTTATACCTGAGAGTATTAAAGCCCGTCATGGCTTACCGTATTCGGGCTATTTTAAATCATTAATATTACATAACTTAATTTTTCTTAGGTTGAGGTATAGACCGCATTTTGTCAGATTTTCAGGATTTCACATTACTCGACTCGACCTATCTCGATTTACGTGCCACATCTCGGTTCAGGGAGCTACAGTCCTATTGTTAGAACGAAAAATTTATCCTCAATTTTTCATGTCTCTACAAAACTTTGCAGCCATGTCCTGCCAACTAGTGATGCTTCACGGTTGTAGAGATTGTAGCCAACCTCTTGCCTTGTCCCTCAAAGAAAAATGAAACAATCTCAGTCGAATGGTGTCTTCAGTAACACCATTAATCTTTATAGTGTCACAAATCTCCAAAAAACATTGCCAAATGAATATTGGGATCATCAAGTGGCGATTTGCTAAATTGGGCTTGTTGCACCATGTTGATCAAGGCTGGTTTGAGCTCAAAATTGTTAGCATTAATGGTCTGGCGTCTTATACCCGAGGAGTTGTCATTCACAACTAGCCATACATAATCCATCAAGGTGCGTGGCTGTGCATTCTGTTGTCCTTCAGCCATGGCTAGTACTTTCTTCTTTCTTAGTGATCTAAAAGTTCTTTCAATCTCTGGATCAAAAGGAATAATGTCACGAGTTCTAACCTGGCGGATCCAACGCTAAAAACACACCTATAAAACAAAAAACAAAATTAAATAAATAAATAAATAAAATAAAAATAAATAAAAATAAAAATAAAGTTCTAAATTAAAACCAAGATTGCTTCGTATTGATATTGGCAAAAATAAGAAGAAATCAATCCTTGGCAACGGCGCCAAAAACTTAATCGGTGCAAAACTGCAAGTGCACAATATCGTAGTTTTATAGTAAAGTGATAAAAAAAGTATCGTCCTTAGGGATTGATGTCTTACTTTTGACAAGTACCGAAATTAAACTAATCTCGAATTTATTTAAAAAATTCACTAAAATCTTTGGAATTGTAATTTAAAATAAAATCAACGCAAAGAAAATACTTAAATGAAAAGAGAGATGTTGTTCGAAAATCAAATAATGGGAGAGAAGAATTCTAGGAAATCGATTTCACCTAATTTCTCACTATGCTTTACTCATCTAACTAATTGAATTTAATGCTTCATGTTTGTTAGCAAATCTATAAATCATCCAAAAACCTCTTTCGACAGTCAGTTGAAACTATTCTTGTTCATCATTTTACACAAGAGTATGCAAATTAATAAAACAAGAATGCAGTAAGAACAATGATTTTTAGTACTACATAGGTTCATAGAAGTCTTTCGATCTTTATATTTACCTATGCCTAAATATTCAGGATCTATCCTATAATTCCCTCTTTCGACAGTAAATCACAAGATTAAATTCATCTAATTAGTGACCAGTTAATTAGAAGCATTAGGCTCAGAATAAATCAGACAAACATGAAAAATAATTGCTTCAAATTAGCATAGAAAAATAAGCATAGTTCGGAACTAGACTACATCATTTTCCTAGAATAAATGAAAAATTAGTTTATGCTAAAAATTAAATTCAACATAAGCCGTTGAAAACTTGATCGGTGCAAGACTACAAGTGCATAGTATTGTAGCTTTATAGTAAAATGATAAGAAAAGTATCGTCCTCAGGAATTGGTGTCTTACTTTTGACAAGTACCGAAATTAAACTAATCTCAAATTTATTTAGAAAACTCACTAAAATCTTTGGAATTGCAATTTAAAATAAAATCAACGCAAAGAAAATACTTAAATGAAAAGAGAGATGTTGTTCAAAAATCAAATAATGGGAGAGAAGAATTCTAGGAAATCGATTTCACCTAATTTCTCACTATGCTTTACTCATCTAACTAGTTGAATTTAATGCTTCATATTTGTTAGCAAATCTCTAAATCATCCAAAAGCCTTTTTTGACAGTTAGTTGGAACTATTCTTGTTCATCATTTTACACAAGAGTATGCAAATTAATAAAGCAAGAATGCAATAAGAACAATGATTTTTAGTACTACATAGGTTCATATAAGTCTTTCTATCTCTATATTTACCTATGCCAAAATATTCAGGATCTATCCTATAATTCCCTCTTTTGACAGTAAATCACAAGATTAAATTCATCTAATTAGTGGCCAGTTAATTAGAAGCATTAGGCTTAGAATAAATCAGACAAATATGAAAAATAATTGCTTCAAATTAGCATAGAAAAATAAGCATAGTTTGGAACTAGACTACATCGTTTTCTTAGAATAAATGAAAAATTAGTTCATGCTAAAAATTAAATTCAACATAAATGAATTCACCATGATTTTTTTGACTCGCCGTTTCAAATCGAGTCAGACGTGTTAATTCAGGACACGTGTAAAGAGGCGGGGTAGCCATCGCATTATGAAAATGACACCATTTTGAATTTGGTTTAAAACGGTTCAGTGGGAATGAACTGAACCGGTCGGTTAAGTGATTCAATAAGCCGGTTTAGGGTTCTGCGTAGTGAACCCACTGGTTTAGACCAAAAATTAGGGAAAATAGATTTTGACCCTAGAACTTCTTGAAAATTTTACTACGGTCCAACCCGAAATTAATTTAATATTAAATTAATAATATTTAAGTAAGGAAAATTTCAAAAATACCCCTAGGCCATAAATGAAGCAAATGAAGTCCAAATAAAATAAATAAATAGTGTATTTTGACTATTTTGGACATTCTGGATCCAATGGAGGGGTCCGTTTTATGAGACGGGACTCCAAAAAACAAGACACGTTAAAGTATAAATTATCAAATTGCCCCTAACATGTCCGAAGCCAAATTAAAAGTCGAGAGGGTCTAAATTGACTTTCTTCAACGTTCTGGACTCAATGGTGAGGTTCATATTATGAAATAAAGTATGAAAAAACATGACACGTAAATATGTGAAGTTAAGAAAGCAACCCTAAAAGTTAATGAAGCTACCAGAAGAGTATACGTTAAGAGAATAACGCTTAAGATAAAAGCTAGGAATTAATACAATCTAAGTATATATTAAAAACATTAATGTAATAACCCGAAATTTTTTTTTTTAAAATATAAAATTTTCTTGGTTATTAAATAATTTTATTATTATTAAAATGGATGAATGTATGTATGTATGTATATTTGGTGTAATGTATATGTATATGTATATTGTGTAAAGTGTTGGATATATGTATATTTAAAATATTTAAATATGTATGTGAATATTATATATGTATATTATATATATATATATATGTATACATACATATATGTAGCCGTGTGTGTGGTGTGAGTGCACTGCCGTGTGTGTGAGTTGAGTATTGCACACTCAAGGAGACATGGTGCAGGCTGACAGTAGATATTAGAGGGGTGGAGGATTGTGGCTGTGTGAGTGAGTTTAAATATAATGTATTATATATATATATATATATATATATATATATGAGAACCAACTTTGCAAGCAATGCATTAAATGCATTGCTGTAGGAACAAGAAAGAAAGCTGAATGGGGGAGTGGGAGGTCAGAAAAAGAGGCTGTTATAGAGGTTGGTGTGTGAATATATGTGTATAGATATCGGTTGGGTTAGAGAGAGAAAGAAGGATCAAAGAGCAGAAATAAGAGAAAAGAGAGGAAGAAAAGAAAGAGAAATTGAGAGACAGAGGGAGAACAAGAAGCTTGAACCGAGAGAGGAAGAAGGAACCTGCGATCAGAGAGAGAAAAATCCGAAATTGGGTAAGCATGTTCGGTTCTTTTTTTTGATTTTTACAATGCATAAATTTTGTATTTAAATATGGGGGCTGGTAGAGTATCAAAAATGGAAAATAATGCAAAAAGAATTATTGAAAATGGTTTAGAAACAAGAGAGAAAAGTCAGGTTGCAGGTCACAGTTAAGAGAGAAGGATAATCTGATTTTTCAAATTTTTCATGCGTTAAAACTAGGTTTAAATGGTTGGATGTTATTCTCATGAGGTGCAGAAGTGATGAGGGAAAGATTTGGAGAATAACCCGCGGCTGAAAGGCCACGAAATAGAGGAAAATGCAGTCGGCCGGAATCTGGGTTTTTGGCCGGAAAGTCCAGTGGGTAAATCGGAGGTGGCGAGGGTTAAAGGCCAGGATAGTCCCCCAAAAATCGTTCTCTAATGTCTTAGGATCAGTTTGGTGAAGAAATCAAGAAAATTTGACGTGAAAAACTGGAGAGAAATGGGGGAGAGAAGCTGCGGTTTTTGGTGACTTGGCCGGAGGAGATGACCGGCGTGTTGGCCGAAAATTCGAGGAAGAAAGGGGGGCGACTGGGCCATGGCCGTTGGGCCTGTTTCAATTTTTTTTGGGTTAGGGCTGATTGGGCCTCTCTTGTTTTAATTTGAAGAGGAACTCTTGGGCCTGTTGTCATGGGTTTAAGAAGAGAGATTGGGCCGGTTTAGTTGGGCCCAATGGGGGAAAAAAAAATAATAAAAATAAAAGAGAAAAGAAAAAGGGGGAGTTGCGGCTGCCAGGGATTGAACCCTGGTGGCGACTGGGGTCAAAGGCGCGTGAGACCGTGTGAGACAGGAGAATCCTGTGACCCTCTTTGCACTGAATAAATATATATAATATATGTTTAAGGTATTTAATGTAATTAAATTAATTTAATTACATTAAATACACCAAAATGTCCCTGAGTCCAAACGAGGCAAGTCTTATATGTTTTCTTATTATCTTGGACCTACTAAGACCAACGGTGAGGTCTATGATGCGATACGAGGTCCCGAAAAATAAAAGACCCGTGGAAACCTTTAAAATTACAAAAATGCCCCTAGATTGAAACACAGTCAAACGAACTTCGAATTAGGTAAACAAATGACGAAATTTTATTATCTCAAACATTCCGGACTCAACCGTGGAGTCCGATTTGTGAAAAGAGGTCACGAAATATAAGGGCACGTGTAAAGTGCAAGATGACCGTTTTGCCCTTTTGAACACAGATGTCCGAATTGAGTTTTACGAGAACCTAAACTTATTTTCTTCAACGTCCTAGAACCAATGGTAGGGTTTAATTTAACAGAATAGAAACCTATGAATTAAAGGCATAAAATTTGATGAATAGCATAAATTCAAATGACAATAGACTGAGCTGTAATTTATGCATTTAGGGACACCGACAGGCAAGGAGAAGACAGTCCGATCCTTCCACATTCTCACTACGTTACGAGTGCAGTTTGCTTGGGTTGTGACTGACCCGTCAGGTATGGTGTTTTGCTAATGTTAGAAATGAAGTTAAGTTAGGAATATTTGTGAATGACTGGAATGACTTACGTGCTTATGTGGAATGTGTTTACTTGATGATTTAGGGTTGATTGCTCACATGCTTGCATGTCACTTGTACTTTATGAAAATTTAGTGAATGATGAATGTGGATCATGACATGTGTTTAAGTTGATAAGATGAGATATGCTTGCGTATGGAATTGACTGATGATTTATATACTATTGTTCGAGCATGCTACATTATTGATAACCATGTTCATTGAGATTGCATTGGCATATTGGCATATGATGAATCCTTTGAGAACATAGTGTGGGTTGAGCATTGCATTATGAGGGTGTAGATCCTGTGGTGAAAAACCCAAAATTGGCCATTGCATCGGGGAGTACCCGGAAAAGAAACATGGGTGTGGCATAGAGTTGTGCATGGGTGCGTCACGCATACCATTCATATCTTACTTCGATGCTTTGAATGACATTTAGAGATAAATGTACACTTTGCACATGCCACGCCTTAGCTTTATTTCTTGCATTAGCACTTCATCATACCAGCAGTTGAGCTGACCCATTCGTGGGTAACATTTTCAGATGAGGACCCTCCAGCTATTTGAGACCCAATGATGCTTTGATAGGAGGAGACACTTGTTATATTTTGGTCCGTGGGACCTATGTTTTGTAATGTAAGGGCTTAAGCCCGAATGACCTATGAACGATGTATTCATGTTATCTTATGTATTGATGGGGATGGACCCATGTTTAGTGAATTTATTTACCTTGTCCTTTTATTTATTTTATTTTCTGTCTCGTTACTCGCGTCCCGGGTTCGTCGGAAATTCGGGGCGTGACAACGTGGTATCAGAGCATAGGTTCGAATACCTAGAGACTGTGGGGTGTTGTTTAACACTATGAGACCCTAGAGAAGAGAATGAGACTTAGAGTGAACTATTAGTGGCATGCGATAGGATTTTGTGTGTTATGTGATTATATGTGCGTTTGAAGCATGATTGTTGTGATCACATGTTACTAGATGCTATGTTACGACATATGATTATGTGATTTAATGCAGTGAGAGGCATGACATATATAAAGTGTGAGAGAATTCTTAAGTACATATATTATGACCTGTGACGTATACCGCCTGTTAAATGCTAGTCGTTGACAAGAACATGACTAAGGTTAGAAACTCAGGTCTACGTAGTAGGCTGTATATTTTATGGGATAAACAGTGTGCCTAGTCATTTGAAGTGTAGGTTGTACCCTTAGTTATCTACGCGATAGACATTATGCCTAGTTACTTAGGAGACAGGTTGTGAACCTAGTTGTTTACTTGGTTGACTGTTGTTTATGGGTTTTGGATGAGTGTGCTAGGTTAGTAACCAATTTTCATGGATTATAGTACTATGACTATGATATTTATACAGACTGGATTGGTCTCAGGTCTTGAGTTACGGTTGATGGATGGCGCCCCATCAGCCAGTAATGAAAGGAGCTGTGATTCATGAAGGGTTATCACCTAGCTATAAAAGTAAGAGATAATAAAAGACACGTCAAACCTTAAAATGCTAGAATAAGGATTTGGACTGGTGGAGCCCTTTTGTATATAGATGGATACTTAGAGTGTTTCTCTTTAGATTTTTAAAGATGTTCTTGTGTTAAACCCCGGTGGTGGAGAGATGTATTGTTTGGATAGTATTCACTGGGAGTTAAACCTTGCTAGTGTTCAAATGTTTAAGTATGCGTGTGTTACATTGTTGGGACAAAAATCCTTCTTAGTAGAGGGTTATGTTAGAACCCGGTGTAAATTGTTCAGTATAACCAACGGGTGGTGGTGATTGACATTAGTTATGTAGGTATTGATTAGGCAAGTGTGTCATGATATATTGTGGTTGTTACTTCAAAATGATGAAGTGTTGACAGGTACCTACTTAATGTTCTTTTAACACAAGTGTCTAAAAATGGGGGATTAATTTTTCTTTTCTTTGAACTTGTAGACATGCCACCGAGACAAGCTACTCCCAGACCTATACCACCTGGACACGAGGAGCCTAGGACCACTGCACCACCGTGGCATAGTTGGCCCCGAGCTGCAGCTTCTGCAGATGGTACAGCCGAGGAGGCCATCACTTTTACACCTGCTCCAGTGGAGCTAGGGCAGACTAGTGGTTCTGGGGACATAGCGACCATTATGCGGGAATGCCTTCACACTATACAGGAGGTAGTGACGAGAGCGGTCAGGGCTGAGACAGAGTTGGCTGAGCTTAGAGGAGTTAGAGAGCCCCAGACCCAGAGCGGGGCGACCCCAGCACAGGTCCCTAGGTCTACCCCGATATACACTGGTAAAAGGCCATTGAAGAGGTTTCGAGCTCGTGCTTCTTCTGCACAGATATCTATACCCGCCCAGATTCGCACTGGTGGGAGACCACCGAAGAGGTTCCGGACTGGTGTTTCTCCCATATCCACATCCACATCCCAAGGGACCATCACTTGTTTTTGTTGTAGACAGCCTGGCCACAAGATGGCCACTTGCCCTTTGAGGGATCCCAGCCTGAGACAGAGGATCGAGTCTAGTCAGGAGTCATTTCCATCACCAGCACAGGGTCAAGGACAGGGGACTCCACGACTTTGTTTTGTATGCCACCAGGCTGGCCATGTCAGGGCCAACTGTCCTCAGAGGCCGATTTCCCAGGACTTAGGGGAGCCACGTTACCAGCAGTGTACCCAAGTGCCTCTTCCACGGCCACTATTGGGTCAGGGACCTCCGGCACCGTATTTTCAGCATGCACCTACAGTATTGAGTGCCAGGACTCTCAGTGAGAGGGGTGATAGGCAGGACCCGACCACTCAGAGTGGCGTTATGCAGTAGTCAGCCTAGAGTCACCTATCCTTTTTGGACCTTCAGAGCCTTGAGGTACATTTTTTTCTTTGTGTTTAGTTTATGGACTGGCATATTGATAGGCCATAGTGCATCTCATACGTTCATATTTACTATGTTGCCATGACGTTAGGGGTAGAAAGATGCTGACGAGAATCTGTAGAGATTACTCGATAGAGGTAGCTGACCACATGCCTTATTTAGATTCTTCATCTTATTTGAGGCGTCTAGTATTAGTATTATGTTAGAGATAGATCGGTTCTTCACACTTAGGGCGAGTGTAGACTGCTACAGGGGAAGAGAGATAATGTGTACTCCTGAGGGAGGTACTTTCTTTGTTTCATAGAGTGTCCGTAGATCATTCTTAATTTGACTCTATTGTGGGTTAGGAGAGGTTGGACTTTAAGTTGAATTGGGATTAGTTTGGGTTACATGAGTAGATGAGTGCTTGTTACCTTAGTTTGTAGAACTGTGCAAGGTGTGGTGTGCTTGGTTATTGATGATCTGGGATTCAATGCTTGCCTTTATACAGTATAACGAATGAGGTTAAATAGTAGACTGTATGTTTGTTGTCTATGAGATAGGCTATGAGCTTGAATATCCGTAGGGATTGGGAATCTACCTGGTTACCTGTACAACAGATTATGTACTTATTTTATGTATATGTGTATTCCTGGGATGAAATTTTATACTGGGTGCCGAAGTAGTAAGCTACATATTAGCTAATTGAATGTTGTACTTTTACTCTATATAAGCATGCTAGTTTAGTGACTGTTATGGTGCTTTGATTGTGACTTCATTTTTTTATATACATAGACTGGTTGTTATAAATGCATGTATAGAAGAATGCTTAAACGCGTTTGTATGTGTGCGTTGATACATGTGTGTGAAAAAAAAAAATTGATATATGTTCGTAAGGGAAAGTAATGAAGAGTATCACTAGTGTTTTATTCTTCTGAACCTTGGTATATTGACTTAAGTTTCATGATTAGAGTACATAAACAACACAGTCTACATTTGTATACCAAATCGATATATGCGTATAGGAAGTGAATAGGCTAGTCCTTATTAGTACATGACACTTAGTCTTAGTTATATATAGACTAAGGTGGGAGATGGTAGCTTTACTTTTAGATTGTACTATTGATGTCTTGTGGGTAATTAGGGTGCTTAGAAAATGCTGGATGATAGATTACATTGTGGTGCAGATGATGCGTATTTATACCATTGGGATAAATCCCTAGGTGATTTCATGGATTAATTCGAGGTGGGTTAGATGACATAGCATGTGTGAGCGACCTTGGGGTATCTTTGTGATCAGTGAGAAGTTCCTTTACTTTTTATTGTGTTGAGCTGTTGGGATAAGTCGTGATACTTGGATGGAAATTGAGAGGGAGTGGCATAGATGAGCCAATGTGTTTTGAGGATTTCATTATGTGCTATGCCATGTGGAGTGAGTCGTTACAGATGGGATTAGCACCAGACCATAGCAGGGAGTGTGGAGATGTCTGCACACCGTTGCACGCCTACCGGTGAGGCGAGGCCTGCGGGGGAGATGGTGATGGGAGGAGATAATGCATTCCACATCGCCTGGCTGAGGGAGAGGTGAGTGATCCATAGGTAAGGCTGCACGTCTATAGGTTACAATACATTTTGCATCGATCTTTTAGTACTATGACGAGAGACGGTATGACCACATGGAATTCCCTTATCCATTGTTTGGGATAGGGACCCACGTTTCACTGCACGGTTTTGGCAGCGCTTCTAGACAACCTTAAGGACTCAGCTAAGTTAGTACTACCCTTCATCCTCAGACTGATGGTCAGTCAGGGCGTGTCATTCAGATCCTAGAGGACATGCTTAGAGACTGCGTTATGGACTTCAGGGGTAGCTGAGAGGATCACCTTGCTTTGGTAGAGTTTGCCTGCAACCGTAGCTAGCAGTTCACCGGTGTATTGGACAGGAGTAAAGGAGACAATTGTTTTAAGATCCGATATAGTCCGTGAGACCACAGACAAGATACAAGTGATCAGGCAGCGCTTGTTGCCAGCCAGAGTCGCCAGAGGAGTTATGCAGATAGGAGGCGGCGACCCTTCGTATTTGAGGTGGGGGACCATGTGTTCCTCAAGGTATCTCCCAGACGAGGTTTGAGGAGATTTGGGCACGATGGGAAGCTATCGCCACGATTTATAGGTCCCTTTGAGATACTTGGGAGAGTTGGTGAGGTGGCTTATAAGCTAGCCTTACCACCACAGCTATCTGGAGTTCATGACGTCTTCCATGTATCTATGCTGAGGAAGTACCATCCCGACCCCTCACATGTACTTGACTGGGTAGATCTTCAGTTAGAGGGGGACGCTTCCTATGACCAGAGACCCGTAGAGATATTGGACTCGAGGGACCAGGTTTTGCGAGGCAGGACCATCCCTTTGGTCAAGGTTCGTTGGAACCACCATGGGGTTGAGGAGGCTACTTGGGAGCGTGAGGCCGAGGTTCGAGCTAGGTATCCCGAGTTGTTTGATCAGTGATGTATTTCCCTTCGTTTTATGTTATTTTAAATTTCGGGACGAAATTTCTTTAAGGAGGGAAGGATGTAATAACCCGAAAATTTTTTTTTTAAAATATAAAATTTTCTTGGTTATTAAATAATTTTATTATTATTAAAATGGATGAATGTATGTATGTATGTATATTTGGTGTACTGTATATGTATATGTATATTGTGTAAAGTGTTGGATATATGTATATTTAAGAATATTTAAATATGTATGTGAATATTATATATGTATATTATATATATATATATGTATACATACATATATGTAGCCGTGTGTGTGGTGTGAGTGCACTGCCGTGTGTGTGAGTTGAGTATTGCACACTCAAGGAAACATGGTGCAGGCTGACAGTAGATATTAGAGGGGTGGAGGATTGTGGCTGTGTGAGTGAGTTTAAATATAATGTATTATATATATATATATATATATATATGAGAACCAACTTTGCAAGCAATGCATTAAATGCATTGCTGTAGGAACAAGAAAGAAAGCTGAATGGGGGAGTGGGAGGTCAGAAAAAGAGGCTGTTATAGAGGTTGGTGTGTGAATATATGTGTATAGATATCGGTTGGGTTAGAGAGAGAAAGAAGGATCAAAGAGCAGAAAGAAGAGAAAAGAGAGGAAGAAAAGAAAGAGAAATTGAGAGACAGAGGGAGAACAAGAAGCTTGAACCGAGAGAGGAAGAAGGAACCTGCGATCAGAGAGAGAAAAATCCGAAATTGGGTAAGCATGTTCGGTTCTTTTTTTTGATTTTTACAATGCATAAATTTTGTATTTAAATATGGGGGCTGGTAGAGTATCAAAAATGGAAAATAATGCAAAAAGAATTATTGAAAATGGTTTAGAAACAAGAGAGAAAAGTCAGGTTGCAGGTCACGGTTAAGAGAGAAGGATAATCTGATTTTTTAAATTTTTCATGCGTTAAAACTAGGTTTAAATGGTTGGATGTTATTCTCATGAGGTGCAGAAGTGATGAGGGAAAGATTTGGAGAATAACCCGCGGCTGAAAGGCCACGAAATAGAGGAAAATGCAGTCGGCCGGAATCTGGGTTTTTGGCCGGAAAGTCCAGTGGGTAAATCGGAGGTGGCGAGGGTTAAAGGCCAGGATAGTCCCCCAAAAATCGTTCTCTAATGTCTTAGGATCAGTTTGGTAAAGAAATCAAGAAAATTTGACGTGAAAAACTGGAGAGAAATGGGGGAGAGAAGCTGCGGTTTCCGGTGACTTGGCCGGAGGAGATGACCGGCGTGTTGGCCGAAAATTTGAGGAAGAAAGGGGGGCGACTGGGCTATGGCCGTTGGGCCTGTTTCAATTTTTTTTGGGTTAGGGCTGATTGGGCCTCTCTTGTTTTAATTTGAAGAGGAACTCTTGGGCCTGTTGTCATGGGTTTAAGAAGAGAGATTGGGCTGGTTTAGTTGGGCCCAATGGGGGGAACAGAATGAAAAAAAAATAATAAAAATAAAAGAGAAAAGAAAAAGGGGGAGTTGCGGCTGCCAGGGATTGAACCCTGGTGGCGACTGGGGTCAAAGGCGCGTGAGACCGTGTGAGACAGGAGAATCCTGTGACCCTCTTTGCACTGAATAAATATATATAATATATGTTTAAGGTATTTAATTAATTAAATTAATTTAATTACATTAAATACACCAAAATGTCCCTGAGTCCAAACGAGGCAAGTCTTATATGTTTTCTTATTATCTTGGACCTACTAAGACCAACGGTGAGGTCTGTGATGCGATACGAGGTCCCGAAAAATAAAAGACCCGTGGAAACCTTTAAAATTACAAAAATGCTCCTAGATTGAAACACAGTCAAACGAACTTCGAATTAGGTAAACAAATGGTGAAATTTTATTATCTCAAACATTCCGGACTCAACCGTGGAGTCCGATTTGTGAAAAGAGGTCACGAAATATAAGGGCACGTGTAAAGTGCAAGATGACCGTTTTGCCCTTTTGAACACAGATGTCCGAATTGAGTTTTACGAGAACCTAAACTTATTTTCTTCAACGTCCTAGAACCAATGGTAGGGTTTAATTTAACAGAATAGAAACCTATGAATTAAAGGCATAAAATTTGATGAATAGCATAAATTCAAATGACAATAGACTGAGCTGTAATTTATGCATTTAGGGACACCGACAGGCAAGGAGAAGACAGTCCGATCCTTCCACATTCTCACTACGTTACGAGTGCAGTTTGCTTGGGTTGTGACTGACCTGTCAGGTATGGTGTTTTACTAATGTTAGAAATGAAGTTAAGTTAGGAATATTTGTGAATGACTGGAATGACTTACGTGCTTATGTGGAATGTGTTTACTTGATGATTTAGGGTTGATTGCTCACATGCTTGCATGTCACTTGTACTTTATGAAAATTTAGTGAATGATGAATGTGGATCATGACATGTGTTTAAGTTGATAAGATGAGATATGCTTGCGTATGGAATTGACTGATGATTTATATACTATTGTTCGAGCATGCTACATTATTGATAACCATGTTCATTGAGATTGCATTGGCATATTGGCATATGATGAATCCTTTGAGAACATAGTGTGGGTTGAGCATTGCATTATGAGGGTGTAGATCCTGTGGTGAAAAACCCAAAATTGGCCATTGCATCGGGGAGTACCCGGAAAAGAAACATGGGTGTGGCATAGAGTTGTGCATGGGTGCGTCACGCATACCATTCATATCTTACTTCGATGCTTTGAATGACATTTAGAGATAAATGTACACTTTGCACATACCACGCCTTAGCTTTATTTCTTGCATTAGCACTTCATCATACCAGCAGTTGAGCTGACCCATTCGTGGGCAACATTTTCAGATGAGGACCCTCCAGCTATTTGAGACCCAGTGATGCTTTGATAGGAGGAGACACTTGTTATATTTTGGTCCGTGGGACCTATGTTTTGTAATGTAAGGGCTTAAGCCTGAATGACCTATGAACGATGTATTCATGTTATCTTATGTATTGATGGGGATGGACCCATGTTTAGTGAATTTATTTACCTTGTCCTTTTATTTATTTTATTTTCTGTCTCGTTACTCGCGTCCCGGGTTCGTCGGAAATTCGGGGCGTGACAATTAATAAGAGCTATTTGAAGTACATATGAAGTTAATAGATTATTTATGAATTGTTCTTAGGAACTACAAAGGGGAAAGGAAAGGCACTGTAGTAAAGCCAGCTTAAAAGTATAAGGTGAGTAACCCTACATTTAAAGTGGAGATTTAACTCCATCGATTTAAAAAGGTTTTAAGTTCAAAATATCTGAAGTTTTGAATATCAAATTCAATGTTACATGATTCCTGTCTTAAAATATTCTGTTTTCATAAGTCCTATTGTGACATGCTCAATGATTGATTCTATTACGGTCTTCCTTAAAAGTATTTAACATGTCTACATGTTCTGAAATTGCTTATTCCAAGTATTTGAAGATTCTATCATGAAATCATGAACATCATGTTCTAAATACTCATGAAAAATATCTATTTAAAGAAGCCATGTGATAAATGTTTTACAAGGTAACAATGCACAAGCACACAGACAGGATTTTGGGTTTTTTCGGAACTCAATTGACCTCTCAAAAACCACATAGTCAGGATTTTGGGTTTCTTTGAAACTTAATTGACCTGTCATGTGAAATACCCGATTGCAGGATCTAATCCCCCAGGCAATGAGATATTTCCACGTATAAGTAAAATAGGAGTCTGGTTCGAAACAGATTCCACCTAATCCAAGTGAAAAGACGACAAATGTTTTTGAAAATGGAAGCAGGTTTTACCGTCATTTTCACTATGCATGTTTATATGTTTTGAAGTGCATATACTCTATTTGAAGAAATATATGTTTAGCTTGAATATTTTAAATGTTTCGAAGCTATCTGTTATGAAGAATGCATGTATTCTATGTTCAAAATATACGAGCAATTGGTAGTGAGTATTTTATAAACTCTCATGTACGAAATCACTACCAATTGAAACCCCATGACAAATGCTGGAATTACTCACTGGGCTTCTTGAAGCTCACCCCATTCCCTAACATTTTTCAGGTATTGATGATGAATGGGAACCTTGCCCTATTTGAGGATTGACGATTAGCGGCTCTATTTGGATCAGGATGTTGATGTACTAGGACCTGTAGTGGGTCAAATTTTGGTGTAGTGGATTTTGGACAAATATGTACGTAAGTTGAGAGGCAATCGGATATGTAATGTGTATAAAACTTTAAGTTTTTATTATGCTCTGATTTTATTATCATGTGTGCCGCTATGAAGAGCGGCAGTATTGGGCGGATGTGCGAAAGATTTAAAAAGTAAAGAAAAAGAAAAAGTTTTTCATGCTTTCGGGAACATAGGCCGCATCACCGTCTGATATTGTTACTTATGTGAGCCTTGACCTAAAGCCTCGGCTGAAGCGTGGCGGTCGCGATACGAGATCCGCACAGGGTGGGTTTCGGGTTGTGACACAGGGTGTTACAATTTTAATTTAAAAAGGGAACTTGGTCTATTTGGCTACGCGATTAAAACCCTTGATTTGATAACCCAGGAAGGAACAGGATATCCTATCCCTAGTAGAAAATAAATATAAATCTATTTGATATGTAATAAAATATATAAATATGGAAGTGTAATAAAAAGAATTTCAAATGTCATTTGAATTCAAAAACGAAATCCAATCCAAATAGGGTGTATAAACAGCACTTTTGTATAAACAGAACTTCTTTTGATTATTCAAACGCACCAACTAGTTACGAAATCACATGTTACCCACTTGTCCGCTGTTTGGAAAATCGAAAATCAGGAAAATAAAGGAGAGCTGCAACTCCTTAGACTCGAACCCTTGACATCTGTGCACGTGAGAACCTAAATGCCAAGCGTGTGGCACTATAGCACTTGTGAAATAAATGGAATAATATAAATATGTACCATTAAATAAAATAATTTAATTAATTTAATTATGGTAAAATGTTTCCGTTGCCCAAATAAAATAAAATGGTAGTGTATTCTGACTTTTTTTGACATTTTGGACATAATGGTGAGGTCCGTTTTACGAGATGAAATTTTAAAAATTAAGACACGTAAAATATAAAAATTATCATTTTACCCTTAATGATGTCTGAAGCCAAATGGAAGTCCGAGATGGTCTAAATTGACTTTCTTCGATGTTCCGGACCCAATGGTGATATCCATATTACCAAATTAAGTACCGAAAAATAAGACACGTGAAAATGCAAGTTTAAAGGAACTGTTCGATTTAAAGGAAATAAGGTCTATCCTAAGAAATTAGAATTCACCTGGTCTAAGAGTAAATTAAGAACACCAAATAGGTGGTAATTTAAGTTAAATATGGAATTAATTAGATTCTTCATAAATTGTTCTTAGGAACTATAAGGGAAAGGAAAAGGCACACCAGTAGTGCCAACCCTAAGAATCAAGGTGAGTAATCCTGGACTTTGAAGTAAAGGTTTTAACTCTATGATTCCTGAAGTGTTTTAAATTCAAATTCCTGTATTTACATGACTCATGTTTAAAATATGCTACTTGTTTCCATTTTTAAATACTATCTTGAACTACAAGTGTGCTTGTTTTAAATGCTGATTGTTTATAAGTTCGTACTTCGGTATGTTTAAATATAAAAATTACCATTTTTCCCCTAATAACCCAAAAGCTAGTTAAATGTCAGAGAAGGATTATTTTGACTTTCCTTGAAAATTTGAATTCACCGGTAGAGTCCATTTCAGCAAATGAAGTACCGAAAAATATGACGCGTAAAAACGTAAAATTATGAAAATGCCCCAAGGATTAATATAAGCTATAAGTATGCAAATTAAGATCCGAAAAAGCCTAAACCGATTATATTTGACACTTTGGACCTAACAGTGACATCCTTTCAAGAAAAATAAGGCTCGGTAACAAACTAAAAAATAATTAATACGTCCTTAAGACTTAATGAAGCTACCGGAAGAGTGTAATTGGATTAGAAAAAGCTCTAAGTTAACTATTAAATTATTTGATACATTAGATAAGAATGTAACAAGACCTTAAATTGTGATTATAGGGACCTTCGACTAAATGAAGGATTTTTGGGTATAAGCTTTTAGACTTCAGGTGAATATTTCATGCCATGTTTAAGGTAGATTTTATTATAGATATAAATATCGAATTCTTTTATGACTTTGATGATAGACGTCTTTCATTTAATATCGTTTTGAATGAATTATCAATATACATTGTCATTTCCTTTATGGCTTTTGATAATAGATACATTGTACCTAATATATGTTTTGAATGATTCATCGATATTTATATTGTCTTTTTTTTGATTCAAGAAAATATTTTCATGAGATACTCAAAATACTATACGGTTTATTCTTGTCCTTTGAATTATTTTGACTAAATACTAGATATAGAACTTTTATTTGGATAATTGAGCTTATTATTGATGATTATTGATTTTGGATATGATTTTGATGTTTTGAATGGATCACCTTTCTATGATTGGTCATTATTGAATAGCTTGTGACTTTATTGAATGCTACCCATGTGGTATATTGGTGGCGAGCCGCACAGTACGACGTTATCGAATATTGATCTCAGTTAGTGAGGTTCTAATTTGCTGACCATAGAATCTTCTATGATTGGTCATTATTGAATAGATTGTGACTTTATTGAACTCTAACCATGGGGCATATTGGTGGTGAGCCACACAGAACGGTGTTATCGAACTAGTCTTATTAAATATCGATCTCAGTTAGTAAGGTTCTAATTTGCTGACCATAGAAGAGGAACTTATTGGCTTGAACCCTTATGAATATTAAATATTTATTATGATTGAACTTTGAACCATCGAACTAAGAATTATTGAACTATGATTTTGATTTATCGAACTATGGCTATGATTGAACTATGATATTGACTATTGAACTATAAAATTGTTTATCGAACTATGTTATTGAACTATGATTAAGATTGAACCATGATGTTGATTTTAAATTATGACTATTGTTATTGAACCATGACTTTGAACCATGACTATGATTAAACTGTACTATTGACTATTGTTATCAAGCTATGTTATTGAACTATTATTATGATTAAACTATGTTATTGTTTATTGAAAATGAATTTGATACTATTCTTTGAACTCTTGTGTTTAGATATGACTTATTCCAATTCTATATAAGTATAGACATTTCAGTATAGAGCTACATAGTAGTTTTGAAACTCCTGGTATGTTACGAAATTCTCATGGAGCTGTCGAACTCATTACAGGTGTTTACCATGTTTTCAGGTAAGGATTAGACAAACTCATTTTCAAGTATTGTAGACTAAGTGCTTCAAGGATGAAGTGAGTTGTTTTGATGAACCCTTAATTAAAGATAGATTAGATCATTTTTTATTATGTGAAATCAGTTGTGTAATTTTAAACGGCTCAGCACTACATTGTGACATGGAAATTATATCCTTCAGAGACAATGTTTAATGACTATTCAGGTTATGTGGCTTACCTTATGAATATGAGAAAGAAAAGAAAAAAATTTATTCTGCTGCTTATAATAAATGGTAATTAGAAAAATAATTTGAGCATTGAAAGGCCTTGGTGGTCGATCACAGACCTTTATTCAGCATAGGCTGGGTTCCAGGTTGTGACAAAAACCAAATGCCCAAACGACATCGTTTAACTTATCTATTTCTGTAGCTGGGCTGGTTCAGACCTGAACTTGAAACCCAACCTAAAACTAACCCAGTCATCATCTTCTTCGACCTCCCGTCATTGTTGCCTTAGTTTTCTGAATTTTTTAAACTTTATTTCATGACATTCTAGTGGGTCTTTTGCTTTCTTTCCTATGGTTTGCTAGGGCATAGGGTGAGGTTTTCTCGTTGGTTTTGGGGTTTGAAAAGAGATAAATAGCTCAGTTGAAGTTTCATGGCCGTTTTGGATATTGAGTTCGTTCATGGCTATTCCTTCACAAAAATCAGTTCTGTTTGGCTTGATGTGATACTCTAACCATGGGGATTCAGTCATTGTTCTAAAAATTGAGCTTAAAGCTCTATTGGTAAGGTTGGGTTTGAAACCCGTAACCTGTAACTTTGAGTTTCTTTCTCATTTTGGGTCCATTTGATGCGATCTTTGTGGATTCTTGATCCTTGTGGCCTCTACTTTTAAGTCCCAATATATGAAATCACGTTTTGTTCATGTTGACACAGACTTAGTCAAAGTTTTCCATTAATAGCTAGTTAGGATTTGGGTTTACTGTTTTTGGGTATTCTGACTCGGCTTTACTCATTTTATTTATGTATAACACACATATATGCCATTGCATGTACATCTGAACGGAAATATTGCCTCCAAATAGTGAGTTCTACTTGAAATTGGTTTTTTAGAGAGAGGAAGTTCTAGTTGGGATTACTCTTTTAATGGCAGCTTCTCCTTCTGTTGATCCTCTCTTAGCTTCCTCTTCTTGGTTCAACCTGTAGGCCTCCTTTAGGTTTTTCATGCACAATTCCCTTCTTCCTTCCTTCTCATTCTTTTTCTTTTTTCATTCTCTCACTTACTCTCTCTCTTTCTAGCCACACACACACACACACACACACACAAGGTCTAAAAAACACTCACAAGTCTCATGCAAAGTCTGTGTCTTTATCATATAGCTTCAATCCTACGTACCATACGATGAGGGATTTGTATGAAATCCCATTGGTTGTGAGAGTGGTGCAATGGGGGTGTTGACACCTTATTGCTTTAGACTATTCCCACACATTTTCTACCTTATATGATTAATTTTTGGCCATGATAGCACAGTGTGCTGATAGCCTAATGGGCTTAGGCTGCCTATAAGTCTCTTGGGAGACTAGGTCTCGGGTTCAATTCTTTGTGCCAACACCTTTTTGGCCTACTTTTCTTTATTTTTTTTTATTTACCTTTAGTTAGGCTTTTGCACTTTAATTTCATTTTTTTTCTTATTGCATTAATTTTATTTTTCTTCTCATGTACTCATATTATTTATTTATTTTCTTTATGTTCGATTTCATTAATCGATGTCTTATTATTTTGTAGCTTTTATTTTCTTGATCTAGTTTTTTTTAACTATTATTTTGCTTCTTAAAGTCCCTAATATTTAATTAGCGACTTAATTATCAATAACCGGGACGGGGTGTTACAGTTTGCTTTTGAAGATGAGATTTAATATCTAAAGAAAGAGCTTGGCTACGCAACACACTAATGCTATAACTTGCTAATTTACTTGGGATTGAGATAAACCATTAAGCAAGAATAGGCTAAGTAACGTATTCACCATTTGAACAAAAGTATGCAACATGTAAAATTGTTCAACTAAATATAAAAGAAAAATAGAAGAACTAAGAGCAAATTTTGATATAGCTCATTACTTTTAAATGTAAATCTTAAAGGCTATAAATCAAGATATATATGCATGCTCCAAAATGTTGAATCACATAAATAGGTAAGTTGTTCAATTTTATAATACTAACTGAAATTCAAATATGCCTTTGAACATTCATGTATATAAGCAGCCTATTCAATGACCTTAAACAAGAGTTAAGAATTAGTTAGACAATAACTCATGAAGGTCAATATATATACATAAGTTGTGCATAAGGTTTAGCATGTAAAGCATGTGTGTAATGAATTTCTGAGATTCATGCATATTCAAACAAATGCAAAAACTAGTTATAAGTCATGACCTTCATAGGCTTTTATCAATGGAGAAATGAGAAACTAAGTTAAGGTCATGATATTTAAGATGCATCCTTATAATTAAAATGTAAAATTCATATGGATACATATTTTAGGATGTCTTTCATGAATAAACAAATGTAATGAACATAAGATTCATGAATGAATTTATTCTTGACTATTTAACTGTATGATTGGTCCATTGAATTGAGGTTTATAACATGTACTTAAATGTGATCTAACCAAGCAATACTCTCTCATGAAGACTTTAATCTTATTATTTTGGGTTCTTGAGTGATTTAGGATTGATTGATCAAAACGTAATACTCTAAGTATTTAAGTGATCAACAAAAATCAATTAACAAAATAGTTTTTTCAAAAGGAAATATTGATTTACCTTAAGATTTAAAAAGTCAAATTAAGTCGAAGTTGAAAAATTTGAAAAGATTGATTGATTATGAACTTAATACATTTCTATTTAAAAAATCAATTAAAATCAATCACAAAATGATTTTTCAAAGGATTTCATTGATGTACCTTAAGCTTTGAAAAATCAAGTTAAATCGAAGTTGAAAATTTTGAAAGGATTGATTGATCATGAACTTAATGCGCTTCTATTTAAGTGATAAATTAAAATCAATCACAAAATTATTTTTCAAAGGATTTCATTGATGTACTTTAAAGCTTTGAAAAATCAAGTTACTTGACAATCAGAACTTTGGTCAAGATAGGCAAAATGCTAATCTACCAAAACCAGCTCTAAAATCAGTCGACTGATTCTCAAATCAGTCGACTAATTGTGTTTTACAAAAATGAACCTATAAGCCTTTGGAAAATTTAGTCAACCTTTCAGTCGATTATTTTTAGTCGATTAGCTTATGATCCAATTGACTGATTATTGAAACTAGTCGACTAGTTTTCTCGATCTGGTAATTGCGAATTCAAATCTTGAATAGATCTAAAAGGGCCAACGACTAGGTTTTTGAAACCTAACGGCTATATCTTTCAAAGGCCTATAAATAGAGATTTTATATAGCATTCATGGATAACAACTCCTGCACGTAAACTTCCAATCTTTGTTATTGACTTTAGATCTATTAACTACCGAATCTAGATTTAAAAGTTCTACTTATCTTTAAATATTCAGAGTTTATCATTGATCAATCTATGGAACGAGAGTTTTTATTTTATCAAATCCATTCTTCAAGAGAGTAGCATTGGTAGTCTTTCTTCTTACATCTAATTGCAGTGAGATTTACGGGTAGACAATATCTATGTGTGAGACAAATGGGGTTTGCTGGGATAAAAGGAATGAGGTCTTCACTTTGGGATAAGAGGGATGCAGTTTTCGTTTGGTAAAAGTTTGGTCTTCACCTGCAAAGAGGTCGCTATAGTGGAAAAACTCAAGTGGGAATGCTTGATTCGAGGACGTTGGAATTTTTTCGTACCACGTAAAAATCTTGTGTTTGTATTTCTTCTCCCTACTCTCTTTTACTTTCTTGTACTTTAATTGCTTTATATTTTTAAGATTGTAAAAGTTACTAATATTTATAAAATACACTATTAACCCCCTCTAGGGTAAATTTAGAGACCTAAAAATTGAGGATAAATTTTTTATTTTTGCCGGTAGGGTACTATTCATGCACCATTTGCCGGTAGGGCACTATATATACATCATTTAGCTATAAGTCATGTTTAATAGCATATTTTGAATATTCCATAGAAGCAAAATATGCTTATAATATTAAAATACACCTCCTGTAAAAATTTGAGCCTATTCGAAGACAGTTTCAAAAATAGGACCAAAAGGGCATCCCGGGTGGAACCGGCCAAACCCGGCCATAGGCGAAATTTTGTTTTTTTTTGAAAAATTTCATTTAAAATAATTTTAAGAACTTTGGTTAAAACAAAATATCGAATTGAGGTGTTTCGGGACGAGTTGTAGTGTAACGGGGTCCCAGATTCATTAAGGGCAAAATTGTCATTTTGCACCTTTGCACCTTTGCCCCTCCACTATAAATACAGGCCCCTTAGTGTAAAAATATCATTTGTTGGTCTAGAGAAAGAGTAGAACACGTTCAGTGGAGAGAAAGTGAAGAAAAACCCTAGGTTCTCCGAACTTCAAGTCACCAAAACACATTCATAAGCCAAGATTCTTGCAAGACTTCCTTCTAGGAAGTTGTTCCTTTCATCAAGGGCTATATTCTCACCGATCGGTTTGGATGCACAGCGAACACAACTCCCTCGGTTTGAGAAAAACCATTTTAGGTATGATAACTTGCTAAGTTAGAAATAGGTTTAAGTTTCTTTGCCTTTCTATATGTTGTTTGAGTGTTTAAGGTATTTACTTGATTTTAGAAATCACTTTAGAGGTAGTTGTTTTGAAAACTTAGAGTTAGTAGTTTAGGTGCTTGTGTGTTCTTTGAGTTATTTGATGATTTGTTGCTATAATGAAGATGTATCTTGCCTATGTATTTGGATTGTTATATTTTGGCTTATATTCATGTTGATATATCTTGTGTTTTGAAAGATCTGATTGTTTGATGCATTGATGCTTTATGAAATTATGTGTTCTTTGTGAATTAGTAAGATTGTGAAAATGTGGCTTGATTATGTGTTGAAATGAATAGTTTATAGCATATGTTCATGTAAAAGAAATTTAGGGATTTTGAAGTTATGATTTACGTTGGGTATAATGCAGGACTTGAGGTGAACACTATGTATTTGATGAATTGTCTCATTGAAGTTGCATAATGAAATCATGACATTTTGGCATATTGTGAATCCTTAGAAACATGGCATGGGTTGAGCACTTGGTGTTATGCATTATGAGGGTGTAGATCCTGTGGTGATAAACCTAAAATTAGCCATTACATTAGTGCCCAGTATCCGACGGGCGAGATCCATGAACGGGTGTTGGTACTCAGATCCATCGGTAGTGATCCGTAAATGAGACATGGGTGTGACATAGAGTTTGCATGTGTGTGTCATGCATATCACCTTTGCATTGCATTGATAAATGAGGGGGTATGCATAGCTTGAAAATGTACACTTGCACATGCCACACCTTAAATTTGTTCCTAGCATTAGCAATTTATCATACCAGCAGTTGAGCTGACCCATTCGTGGGATATCATATTACAGATGACGCTCTTAGGTGTTTGAGACTTGATGAAGTCTTGAAGAATAGAGAAGACATGGACCACAGAGGATTTTTGGCCCTTTGGGCATAGTTTGAGTTGTATGAGGGTATAAGCCCTAAGACTTATGAAATTAATTTGTAATAGTCTTATACAGTGTGAACAAAGTGGGCAAGGCCCTATAATTGTAATGAAAGTGAAAATGTAATGTTTTAAATTCCAAAGTATATGTGTATGTGTGGAGAATTCTAAAATTAGATGATGTATGTTTACTTTACATGAATTGTGACCACCGAGTGAGGGTGGGTTGTGACACACATATACATATGAAGTATCATAAATATTAGGTTGGAAAAAGGCTTAGAAAACAAAGGAAGTTATGTCAAAATTTTAGTGAAATTAAGGGAAAAAAATTAAGTGTGTAAAACACCATTTGAATGGGTGGGAAAAGTGCTCGAAATGGAGGGTTAGAAACCTTGAAGAAATAGGCTAAAAATGGGGGAAAAGAGGCCTTCAAAATTTGGGAAAAAAAGTTACAAAACACAGAAAATTAATGCAGCAGATAGAGAAATGCACTTGCAGTAATTACACTGTTGCTATAGTATTTCTGCAGGAATATTAGAAAATCAGTCCCAACACTGCCTAGCCGCTAGCCGCACGCCCCATGCGCACACGCGCCCACGCCGCCTTGCCCTGCGCGCGCCATGCTTGCCTCACCCCCCACCTACGCGCGTGCTCATGCTGTGCCTACGGCCATGCGCGTGGCCTGCTGTTGCCTTGCCCCTGTGTACTGCCCTTAACAACCCTTGACACCAACCTTTGACCACCCTTTTTAAGTAATGTTTGGGCACCTTTTTGAGCCATGTTTGGGCACCTCTGTCACGCCCCGAATTCCAGCGAACCCGAGGTGCGACTGAACGAACGGAAAGTAAATAAAGGACAATCTAACAGGTTCAACTTAACTTACATTCACTTCTGTCAATACACATATAATACATCTTTCGGGCTTAAGCTCGTACATCACAATACATGCCTCATGGGCCAAATATCCTTCTAAGTTCGGGTCTCCTCCACTCGGTGAGACTTCTTTAAGTCTCAGGTGCCTGGAGTGTCATTTGAAAAATGTTGTCCACGAATGGGTCAACTCAACTGCTGGTATAATGCAATGCTAATGCAAGAAGCAAAGCTAAGGCGTGGCATGTGCAACTGTACATTTATCTCTATATGCCATGCAATATCATTAATGCATTACATGAACAGTATGCATGACGCACCCATGCAAGCACTATGTCACACCCTATGTCATCAATCCAATCACATAGTAACAGTTCTCATTTATTACTTCATCGAATTCTCAAAACTATAAGAAGTACAAAACACATAAATAATCAAATCTGAAGTCATCAAATAATCACGATCTGAATAATTCCCAACAATAGTTAAGCATATGCATCATTCAATTCACCCATGAAATGTCCCTAAACTTAACCCCACTTCTTACATTAGCAAGACACCAGTACCTGATAGGGTTGGTCACAACCCTAGTAAACTGTGTCCACAATGCAGTTCCATCCACCAATGAGTAACTCTGCCCTCCCACTAGGTCGGTCTAGAGAATCAACTCACCTTCTCCTTTCTGTCGTTCCTAAAATTCACAATTAAGTCGTAATACATCATTATCTGAATTCATGGCATTCATCAAATTTTATGTCTCTTTATGATTGGTATCTCTTTTACTTAAACCGACTCTACTACTGAGTTCGAAACGTCGAGCAAAATCGGTCTAGGCTTTCGCGGAATTCAATTTGGATATTTGTACTTAAAAGGGCAAAACGGTCATTTTGCTCCTTCAAGAGTTTCCATTTCCCGAGACCTTTCCTCATAAATCAGACTACACAGTTGAGTCCGAAATGTTCGAGATAATAAGATTTCACTATTTGTTTATTTAAATCGGGGTTCGTTTGACTGTGTTTTGACTCAGGGGCATTTTGGTAGTTTTTAAGGTTTCCACGGGTCTTTTATTTTTTTGGGACCTTGTATGGCATCACAGACCTCACCGTTGGTCTTAGGAGGTCCAAGATAGTAAGAAAACATATATGACTTGTCATATTTGGGTTCCGGGCTATTTTTCTCATTATTAAATTAATTAATTTCATTTAATTAATTTAATATTATAACTATAATATATATATATATATATATATATATATTTTTTTTTTTCGGTCTCAAGACACCACACGCACATGAGTGTCCAGTTGGCCAAAGCCTTGGGTTTACGCGGCTAGGAGGGGGTTTCAAACCCTGGGAGCCGCAGTCCTGCCCCTTCTTATTCCCTCCGCCCCCCCTTTTTTTTTCACAATTCTTTTAACCCAAGCAGTTGGGCTCAACTCATAACGGCTCAATGACTTTTAAAAATAGTGGCCCAACAGTTTTAAGAAAACAAACAAGTCCAACCCAAAATCAAATGGGCCCAACTATCCTTTTTAAACCCAACCAAGCCCCAACCCAAAAGAAATCAAAACAGGCCCAACTCGCCCCCTTCTCTCGTCCACGATTTTTCGGCCAACACGCTGGTCTTCTTCTCCGGCCAAGTCGCCAGAGACCGCAGGTCACCCCCCTCATTTTCTTGGGTTCTTGGCGTGGGTTTTTCTCTGTTTTTGCGCCTGTTCATTCTTAAGACCCTCGAGCATTCATTTAGACTCCTCCATGACCCTCAAACAGTCCACATTCGCAACGCAGATCGGTTTTTCTTCAGGCCAAACACCCAGTTTCCGGTGACTGGTTTCTTCTATTTTTCTAACCTTTTGCTCACGGTTTTGTGTCATTTCTCTTCTAAGAATTTTTTTGCAACTCTCCTCTACCATTTACCACCATTTAAACAAATTTTTACACACAAAATATAGGAAACCCAGTTTTTCTCCTAAACCTGTGACTCACTTTTTTTCTTTCATTATGGAACCATTCCAGCCCATTCTTTTTGCATTTGTTTCCTTACATTTCCCTCTACAAGACCTTGCAACTTAAACCAACTGTCACGCTCATTTAAACTAAAAACATAAACCAAATATCACATACCTATTTTCGGATCTTCTTCCTTCTTGTTGCTGCTTTTCCTTTCGTCTTCTGAATCTCTTTCTTTTGTTCCTTTCCTCCTCCACTTCTGAATGTCAAGACCCTCTCTCTCTGTTCTTTTTCTTTTTATCTTTCTTTCCAATCCAATGGCCCGTATGTATACATACATATCACTCTCTCTGTGCTACCAGACCTGCAACAACCAACAATCTTCCACCCTTTTCTGACCTTTCCTCATTGCCCTAGCCATCTCTTCCCTCACAAGGCAGTTTTGCATTAATTGCAAAGTTGACTTATGTAATATATATATATATATATATATGTGTGTGTGTGTGTGTGTGTGTGTGTCATTCACTGCACATACATATACCCACCATATACACGTCCACTCGGCTGGGTACCCCTACACACTGCCACACATAGTCCTACTTATGTATATATACATATAAATATTTAAACGCATATATCTATATATATGCATATATATACACTCATCACATACATACCTGCACACCATACATGCATATCATATATATATATGTATATACAAATTTTTATTACCTATACACAACAGATTTTAAATAATGATAATGATAATAATAATAATAGTAATAATAATTTATTTATTCAAAAAAAAAAATTTCACGTCCTTACAACATCTTTGGGCACCCCATTGGGCCATGTTTGACCAATTTTTGGGTCATGTTTGACCACCCTTTTGGGGTCATGTTTGGCCACTTTTTTAGACCAACTTTGGTGGACCTTTTGACCCATTCTTGGACCATGCCTTAGGGAATTTTTGGGGCCCATTTGGGCCATCATTCCAAGGGATTTTTAGGGATGATTTGGGACTATTTTAGAGACCATTTTTGGACACCACTTGAATGATCTTGACCATTAGTTGGGAGAGGTGTTTGACTACTAATTGAGACTCATCATGGGTGAGTTTAATTAATGAATTTCCACTTCTAATTTTGGAGAAAACGTAAGGAAATGAATGAATGATCAATTTCTCCAACCTAAAGACCTTTCATTTACTTTTCTTCTTTCTTTTCACTCACTCCCTGGGTTTGTAAAAATTCGGGGCGTGACAGTAAATGTCTGGACAACAGGTTTAAATCGTAATTTGTTTTACTTAGTATTGTATATATAACTTTTTTTCATATGTTAAGAGCTCCCAAGACCCTATAAGCTGATAGGAGGCCTAATCCAATGGACAGACACCTAGCTACCTTACTAACCCAACCTACCTTGCTCACATAATAAAATGGGGCTTAACCTTGACATTGACAAGAATTGAACCCTTGACCTTTCCTCTAGAAGAGCAAGCAGGCACTACCTCGGCTACAAGGCCTTCGATATTTTATATGTAACTTAACTTCTATCAAATTGTCTAATTTATGGATATTACAATACTATATTTAATTATTATAATTTCATATTACATAAAAAAAAATTAGTTCTAAATTTTTTATATTAGTGTTTAATTAGTAAGAAGTTATTTGGTATTAATGACTAATTTAATTCTACATTTCTTTAATTTACCTTATTATATTCTTGTGTAAATGAACATGTACCCTAAAACATTCACAATTAATTAATTATAATATTTATCTTAACACATATTTTACTTTATATTTTTAAATATTAAAATTTTTTCATCATTTTAACTATATTTTCAATACGTTTTCAAAATGTTTCTGACTTTTTTAATGACTGACACAACACTGTGAAACGAAATTTTGATCATTGAGTAGAATTAGTTGATTCCTCTGGCTTTCTTCCAAAAAAGAGAAAAAGAAAAATATTCGGTAAATTACGTTGATCTTTTCTTAATTAGGTTTCTAACAATTACAAAAATCTCATTTGAGGTTTCTAACATTATACTGCTCTACTCTATTTTCATTGACAAACTACACATACCATCCTTCCAGTCTTTTTTTTATTCAAAATGACAAAAATATCTATTTTGTTTTTTTTTTAAACATTTTTTAAAATATTTTAATGAATATTAATTAAAACATTCTTGACCAAAAATAAAAATATAAGTTATTTATTGTAAATTTATTTTTATATAAAATGATTTTTTTAAAAAGAAAAGTTGGAAAATTCTAGTCAATTAAAAAAATGTAAAAAAATTATATGAAAGAAATATTTTTGTCATTTTGAAACAAAATTGGATAGAAAGGGATCAGGCATGTGTAGTTTGTTCGTAAAAATAGAAAAGAGTGGTATAATTTTAGAAATATCAAGAGATGTTTTTTATAATTGTTAGAAATTTCATATAGTTTATCTAAAAATAAATTTTAAAAAGAGGGAAAAAAGAAAAAAAAAGGGATAATTATTTAGGCCCAACAGGCTGTCGGACAAGAAAGAATGGACTTGCCGCCTTTCTTTTTCATACACAGTCTCTGCATGGCCCATTATGACGAACTTTGGAAAACTTGTACATAGATTTATCGTAATCTTTACAGGGATGGAAAAATCTATATAAAGAAGATAATTGAAACCTATTCTTGGATATACAAATGTTACGACTAGAATAACGGGTGACCTTTGAAATAGGGGATTTACATTCAAGAATCATCCCTATAATCTATCTAATTGATTCTAATGACAACTCACGCTAACACTCCTCCTCAAGTTAGTGCATACAGATCTATTACGCCCAACTTGTTAAGTGAGTTGTAAAAGTTCTTGCTGCATACTGCCTTTATAAGTATGTCCGCTAACTGGTCTTTAAACTTCATGAAAGGAAAATGAGTTATCTTGGCTTCAAGGTTTTGTTTGATGAAATGTCGATCTACCTCCACATATTTTGTGTGATCATGCTGGACAATGTTGTGAGAAATATCAGTAGTCGCCTTATTATCACAGAACAGATCCATCTCGAAGCTAGGAGCAAAGCCAATTTTCGTCAATAGTCTCCTTAGCCAGAGGAGCTCACAAAGACCCTTAGCCATTCCACGGAACTCGACTTCAGCGCTTGATAATGCCACTACTTTTTGTTTCTTACTTCTCCATGTAACCAGATTCCCGCCAACAAACATGAAGTAACCTTAAGTGGACTTTCTGTCCAAGATATTCCCTGCCCAATCTACATCAATATATTCTTTCAACCCTTAGATGATTATTCTTTGAAAATATAAGTCCTTTTCCAGGAGATGACTTTAAGTATCGAAAAATCCTAATCACTGCATCTATGTGATCCTCACTAAGACAATGCATGAATTGACTTACTACGCTTACAGCATAAGCAATATCTGGGAGAGTATGTGGGAGATAAATAAGTTTCCCAACCAACCTCTGGTGTCACAACTCGGCACCCCACCCTACGCCGATACCGAGGACGTGATGCCAGTTGGCCACCTTGTCGGTTTTCCCCACCAACAATGCGACCAACCAAAGGCGACTTTAAAACTTTACAATGATTTGCATTCCAAATGTAAGGTCAAAGTAGCAAAAATTTAAACCTTTTTTTATTCAGAAATGCAACTCATCCAAACACATCAGAGCATGTCTAAAATCAGTCATCAAATATCTCTAGAGTAACCATTTTATTCACCATGACTCACTAATCAAATTTAACACCTCTATCAATGATACAATATTAAAAATACCTATTATTTGATCAGCCTTACAGAGTACACATTCAAATCGTAACTTGGAGTTCACGTTATCAATATTGTTCATAGGCTCGCCACTAGCTCTACTAGTCACCCCATTTGCCCCATTCTGTTCCTTGTCTTATAGAGTTACCTAAAAAAAATATATATATATATATATATATATAAATATAGAGTGAGCTAACTTAGCTCAATAAGTAAATTCCTAGCTTTGCCATGGGATAGGGTTAGTCCACAAGAATATAGAAGAAAAAGATGTCACATAGCCAGTCACCAAGATAAAGCAATAATGACCCGAGGGTCCAAAAAGGCTTATTCCCATGAGGAATAATATAAGAGAGAATTAGTCAAAAAAGATCTAGCTCAACACAATAAGTTACTACCACCAACAATATGATAACCAATCAAATCAATATCATGCATAAATTTTATGATCAGTCACAGGATATAGAATATGATCATCCAATGAATGCAAAAATATATCATTATCGAGTTCTAATAACCCAGATGCGTGAATCACTCGGGGCTCGGCATACCCTTTGGAACGCACATTCAGGTCCACCTCTTTTTCTCGGGCTTACTGAATAGTGCTAGGGCTCTTTCACTTTAGGTCCTCAAGGACAAAACAGACCCCAAAGGGTCCCCCCGACGCAATCTGTGAATAAATGGGCCATTGTGACTGAGCACAACCCCGGGCACGTCCAAACTATCATGATTATGCTACTATCTACAGAAAAGAATGTGGATCACAACTAGTTAGTTCAAGGCAACATAATATAACTATAGCTTTTTACAGCTATGTTACTGGGCTGCCAAGAACATAACTAGTTCAAGGCAACATAATATAACTATAGCTTTTTACGGCTACGTTATCGGGCTACCGAGAACAACAAAATCTCAATCAATGAGACATAAAGTGTGTGAAATAATAAGATTTTCATTAACATGATATATTACAAGATCATGACATGGTATGAAGGCACAATTATTCTCAAGTATTGATAATCAAGTTCTCAAGTTATATAGGCTAGCAAGTCGAATCCAAAGTAGAGGCATAAACAAATAATCACAAATCGATTGGCAACAAATCGGAGAAATTAAGTTCATTAGGTAGGAAATAGAGTACAAGTTTTGGCAGCATTTGAAAATAAATGTGACTTGCTAGGAAAAACCCATATTAAAGCATAGGAGTTACTTACCTCAAAATAATTTCAAGCGGTCCCTCAATTTCAAGTTTCCTTTTCTTTTCCTTTGGATGGTTTCTATAAACCAGAAAATTAATTATTTTGGTAAATTCTGATCTATTAATAATTCATTGCCCTTAATTGTCTAGGTTGATTCTAGTGCTCGTGTGTTCTACTTTAATTATTTCACTCCCCCAAGTATCATTTAACATGTTTTCAAGTTGTAAATTTTACCCATCAGTTTTCAAAATATCATATTTGGGTAAACAGACTCCATTGTTGAGTTCGGGACATCTAACAAAATAAATCTAGACTTTCACGGTCACTCATTTGGCTTTGGGCATCTCCGAGGACAAAATGGTAATTTAAATTTTATATGACTTAATTTTTTAGGATCCCGGTTTACAAAATGGACCCCGCCATTAGGTCCAGAATGTCCGACATAGTTAAAATACATTATTTATTTGTTCAATTTGGGCGTCGAGTTATTTTTTAATTTTTAAATTAATTTAATTAATTTAATTAACATAATATTTTTATTATACATTATATATATATATTCTGTTCAATATATGGCACATGTGCGGTGGTGGCACAGTGGGCTGAGGCCTTGGTATAAGATCCCATCTCATGCGCGTCAGTGGGTCGAATCCCACAGACCACATGTTTCTTCCCCTCTTTTTTATTTTTCTAAGTAACCCAGAGCGAAATGGTGGACAACAGATTAAATCGGGAATGGGGTTATCCTTGATCCAGAACAGGGTTAAAAAAATTTGAATTTATTACATGTGTAGCCAAATAAAATAGAATCATTTAAGTTAAGAAACCAACCCTCTAAACGGCATCGGTCCAATTAAGTCGTATGTGCGATGGGTTGGGTCCAGACTCGAACTTGGATAGAACTTGAGCCCGGCCAACACTGTTCACCTTCTTCCCCAAGCTTTGGTTTACTATCGCCCTAATTGCAGAGAATTATATTTTCAATTTCGTGAATTTTTGAGGGGTATTTTTCTCTGCTTTTGATCACGATTCGATTACGGGAACCTTTCCTATCATTTTACAATGGTTTCGTGCCTTAAATCAAGCTCAGGGCTCAATTTTTTGTCACCATGCCCGCACCTGCAACTCTTTGGTAAACCCTCATGTTAATGCCAAATCTCTTCTAGTTTGGTTTATTGTTTTTATTTGGTCATGGGGTTTCATCCTCCGTCCTTAAATTTAACTCTTGGGGTAGTTTTATAAGGTTGGGTCTCAAGGACTAAGACCTGTAAGTCACGATCACATGGCTATCCTTGGTCTTTGTGGTCACGGACCACTGTTTTCCCAACCCCCATAACACCTATTTTAGGTCCCAACAAGCCAAATTCAGTTTGGCTTTGGTTGGTTCAGACTTGCCCTAACAGAGGTCCATTCATGGTGGCTTGTGTACGGTCTAGTGTTTTTGGGCCGTCTAGGGTCCAAATCTCATTCCTTATACAAGAATAGCATTACTAGACATCATGCATGTAGTCTAGGTCTCATAAAAAATAAAACAATGCTAAATGACTAAGAGGAAGAAATTAAAATTTTAGTGTTTTATACCTTCGAAAGACTCTTTCCCTCTCCTAGGCTCAAAGTTGAAATCCTTAGTGCTGCCTCTTAGCTGTATGGAGTGTTCCGGCTTTCTTCTTCCTTCCTTTCTTTTCCCCTCACCCTTTCTCTCACTTTCTCTCTCTAGGAAAATATATGAACACTCACCACTTGTCTCTTACGCACACACACACACTCAACATCACTCACACTTTACATATGCAACACACAACACATACAGTATTCTCACACAAGGCTCAAACACATGGGCCTATATTTATGTATATATATATATATATACATATACAAATGTATATACATAATAGGGCTGAGGTGTTGCTGAGGTGGAGAGGCTTAATGGATGATGAGGTGTTGCATGTATGGCCATTGGCCAATTTCGGTGGTGGCCTTAGTTAATTAGGGGTTATATACATATTAGTTGCATATTCAAACACAAAAGTGCTAGCAGCCCACTTGGTAATTTTTTGGGTGTTTAAAACCTTGCCTCACTTGGTCACAAAACCTTTTGGCCTCACTTTTGGTTATTTTCTCCCCATTTTATGCTTATGCCTCGTTTGGCATGTGCAGTTTACCATTTTGGATTTTTCCTTTATATTTTCTTTTCTATTGCTATTTTTACGAAACAGTTTCTTCTGGTCGTTTCTTACCTGGGTTAGCTTTGAGGTTCAAACCCTTGCGTCATTTATCATTTCCTTGGAGTCTTCGTGGCTTGCTAATTCGAGTTTTTGCAGTGTTAAAATTAGGCTAAGATGACTAAATTAACGCATCAAATTCCAAGAAGACATCATTACATTAAATAAATTGGTACACTAGGTTCGGGGTATTACATCTGGTACCTCTCTTTGTCTGTCGGCACTTGGTCTGGATATTCTCCAAGTCTGTGGTTCTGAACTATTAGTGTGTCTACAGGCTTACACTCTAGTAATCTTACCTCAGATAGTAGATGAAGTATATATTTTCGTTAGGAGAGAAATATACCTCGCTTTGATCTAGCCACTTCAATTCCTAGAAAATATTTAAGTCCTCCCAAATTCTTCATCTCAAATTCAGTTGCCAACTACTTTTAAAGTCTCAAAATTTCTTCTGGATCCTTCTTTGTAATAATCATGTCATCTACATAGACTATCAAAGCTGTTACCTTGCTTAGTTGGTACTTTAGAAAGAGTGTATGGTCTAAATTGCTTTATTAAAAGCCATATTTCTTCATTGCCAAGCTAAATCGCCCAAACCATGCTTGGGGTGATTGCTTCAACCCATATAGTGCTCGTTGTAATTTGCACACAACCTCAGTCGTTGAGGTTGCCATGTAGCCTGGTGGAATATCCATATACACTTCCTTCTCAAGAGCACCATGAAAGAAGGCATTCTTTACATCAAACTGGTGCAGTGGCCAATCAAGGTTTGCTGTTAGAGATAGAAAAACTCTAACTGTATTCAACTTGGCCACTGGTGAGAAAGTTTCTTGATAGTCCACGCCATATGTTTGCGTATAGCCCTTTGACACCAGCCTTGCTTTATACCATTCGATCGATCTATCTGCCTTGTGTTTGATGGATAACAATCATTTGCACCCCACCATTCTTTCTCCTTCAGGCAATGGAACAAGAGCCCATGTTTTGTTCTTCAGTAATGCCTCCATCTCTTCCTTTATAGCTTGGGTCTACTTAGGGTCTGTTAGAGCTTCCTGAACACTAGCGGGAAGATGACACGAGGAAAGTTCATGCGTAAATGTTTTGAGGGGTTTGGATAGTTTGTTTGTGGATACATAGTTGGCAATTGGATACTTTGACCTTCGTTCCTCAATTTCTAAAGAGTACCTATTTGGTGGCTTTCCATAATTATGTTTGAAAGGTAAGATATAACCAGCAATTGCATACTTTGACCTTCGTTCCTCAATTTCTGGAGAGTACCTATTTGGTGGTTTTCCTCGATTATACTTGAAAGGTAAGATATAACTAGCAGAGGTATCCATATCATTATTAGTCGGAGGTTCAATGGGAGAGTTTACCTCAGGGATATTCTCAAGAGATGGCTCTTCAGATATTGAGGAGTAAAGGGATTCTGGTTCAGCTTCAGGTGGTGTAGATGTTGCTCTTAGAGTTATGTGATCCTCCAGAGATGTATCCAGAGCTTTATCAGGTTCCCCATTGACCACCATATATATGTCATTAAACCCCTACCTGTCAAATCTTAACCAATTCTGCTCTTCATCTTGGATCTCCTCTAGAAGAGAAGAATTGGATACTGAGGAAGAGCAAAATGTGTCGGATTCCAAAAATGTTACATCCATAGTTACATAGGTGCGCTTGGTGGTCGGATCATAGCAGTACATCCTTTTTGATGTAAGGCATACCCCAAAAAGAGACATTGAACAACACAGGGATCAGGTTTAGTGCGTTGGTTCTTATGGAGATGTACAAAAGCAACACATCCAAAGACCCGGGGAAGAATCATTAACATTGCGGGCAAGGACACATAAGTTGAAAGAGTCTATAGGGGTGTCTTAAAACCCAAGACTTTGGATGGCATACGATTAAGGAGGTACATGGTTGTAGCAATAACATCAGCCCAGTGCGGGTTGGGCATGAGCAGTTTCAAGAATATGTTAGTTTTTCCGTTTAGTAACACTATTTTGTTGAGGAGTCTGCAGGCAAGAGGTTTCATGAAGAACTCCATGGTGTTGAAAATAATCATGGAACCCCCAGTTAACATATTCACTACCATTATTGGATCTGAGAATCTGTATCTTAGTTGAAAATTGAGTTTGAACCATTACATGAAAGGATTTGAAGACACTCAATACTTTATCTTTATGTTTCAGCAAGTATAGCCAAGTCATGAGAGTACAATCATCAACAAATATTATAAACCAGCGATTACCAGATGCAGTAGAAACAGGAGAGTGACCCTACACATCAGAATGAATTAAAGCAAATGAAACATCACTTTTATTCATACTTAATGGATAAGTAACTTGATGACTTTTAGCAAGGATGCAAGTATCACACTTAAAGTCAACAGTTGATATTTGTGAAAACAAATGAGGAAACAAATGTTGCATATAACCAAATGACGGATGTCCTAACCGACTATGTAAAAGTCAAATATGTCTCTATTTGGTACCACTCGGATGATACATGTGATGTGCTCGGCCCACATTAAAATCATCTATGTAGTATAATCCCCCCTTCTTAGTACCACGCCCAATGATCTCTTTGGTGAGAATATCCTAAAGAAGATAAAAGGTAGGATAAATGAGATAACACAGTTTAAGTCTTTTGTTACTTAACTGACAGAGAGTAACTTATGAGATAGAGAGGGAACCAATAAAGTATTAGATAATGTGAGAGAAGGTGACAAAGTCATAGTGCCAGCCCCAGTGACCGAAGAAACAACTCTATTGGCATTTGCAATGCTAGTGCGTCGCGATGGAGAAGTGTGTGAGAAATCGTTGGCATCGAACTTCATATGGTCGGTAACCCTAAAGTCAAGTATCCAAGTACCATTGTCAGCATCTCTATGAGACCTAAATAAAGCAGCACCAGAATTACCTGAATCAGAAAGAGATTACACTCACTGGGAATGTTCAACAAGTGGTCTAAGGGAAAGAGATGACTGTGCAGTAGCCACAGTAGCCTTCCTCATCCCTCTATCATTTTCTGCAGCGTCACGGTGTTTCTGAGCTTGAAGTTTATTCCACCAGTCGGGATACCCGTGTAGCTTGAAACAAGTCTTACGGTTATGCTTCAGATTTCCACAGTGAGTACACTTGGTTCCATCAGATAATGTTTGTGGCTTAGAGGATGCCCCGAATTTCCCACTGCCCAGTGAAAGAAATCCGATAGAGGAAGATGCTGACTTTCCCACTTTGAAACCCTTAGAGGCCAAAACTGCTCTTTGGGTGTCATTGGTTCCACCAGTGATCATAACAGTTTGCCGGATTGCTTTTCGGCGAACATGAGCATAAGCTTGTCTGATGGTAGGAAATGGATGCATCTGCAGCATGTCACCCAGAATCTTGTCTAGTCGATTGTCAAGCCCATCTAAGAAGACGTACACTCAGTCTTTTTGCAAAAGATGGTTATAGTGCTTAATATCGGCAGGACACTCCATCAGATTTGGACGACGAAAATCAATCTCATGCCACAAACCTTGGAGGTCGTTGTAATATTTTTCAAGAGAACTTCCCACTTGTCGCATATGGGTTTAGGGATGGTAATTTGCCCCGCCCTGCCCCGCCCCACCCCTAATGGGGCGGGTATGGGGTGCTCATAAATGGGGTTTGGACGGGGTTGGGGTAGGGCTTTTAAAACCCCATCGGGTTCAGGGTGGGTTCAGGGGATGGTCACTTCGCCCCTTTTATATATTAAATTTTTTAATTTATTTTTTATATATATTATATTTACCAAAAAATAACACTATATAAAATTAATTTTCAAGTTTTTTATATTGCACTCATATATATTTTTTTATATTAGTTATTTTAGCAAAAAAAGTTAATTTACTTATTAAAATAAAAGTTTTAACTTACTTAATATATATATATATATATCGGGGTTTGGGGCGGGGTGATGTCGGAGAATATAAATGGGGTCGGGGTTGAGGAAGGGTCATCCCGGCCCTAACCCCTCCCGATTGCCATTCCTAGACGGGTTACACGACGTCGGAGGTCGTAGACTTGCGAAGTATCATTGCCATCAAAATATGTAGTCACAATGGAGTCCCAGACTTGCTTTGCCATAGGAAACCGAATAAAATTCCCAATCAACGAAGGGTCCATGGAATTGATCAACCAGCCCTTGACAATGGCGTTGTCTATGTGCCATTTCCAAAAGGATGCTGACGTCGAAAGAGGTTCGGGAAAGTCTCCATTGATATATCCCAACTTGTCTTTTTCGGAGATGTACATCTCGACAACTTGGGACTAGAGAGCATAGTTGGTGCCGTCCAACTTGATGACTATCGGTGCAGCAGAATTCTCGGTGGTCTGGGTAGGGGTCTGAGCTTTGGTAAAAGCTTCTATCATTCGGGTAGTTAATTCTGTGAGGATGGTGTTGGTTTGGAATCCACCGGAGTTGTCGAGGTCACCGATGTCCTTTATTGATGTCGATGGGAAAAGGGAAGTTGATCAAACGTCAGGGATAACAGACAGCCACGGATCGATTAGCTCTGATACCATGACAAACTTTGAAAACTTGTATATAGCTTCATTGTAATCTTCACAGGAATGGAAAAATACATATAAAGAAGATAATTGAAACCTATTCTTAGATATACAAATGTTATGGCTATAATAACGAGTGACCCTTGAAACAGAGGATTTACATTCAAGACTCATCCCTATAATCTCTCTAATTGATTCTAATGACAACTCATACCAACACATTATTCATAGTCTCTTTTGTTTCATTGCTCAACAGATAGTACAAGATTAGATGTTTGTTGACCTCATCAACCTTTATTTGACTTCATAATGATCAGAAAAAAATAAAAATGAATTAGGTTTAACAAATCTTGAGGTAATTTTTCAAGGATATAATTATGTCGTAATCTCCACTTGAAACAATTAAGGTACAAAGTAAATTAAATGAGATAATGAGGCTTTGTTTAATCCAGACTAGGTATCCAAATCGCTTTTAAGTACATGCATAAATGGCCCAGTAAAGTTAGCGATCAAGAGCTATAAAATCATATATATATATATGTGTGTGTATGTGTATGTGTATGTGTATGTGTATTGAGTTCAATTCCTACAAACGTCCGAGCACTTAAGTTTAGCTAAATATTGGATAATATTGCAGTTATTCAGAATTTACCGAATTATGTAAAAGTGACGGAGAACAGAAACGTGGAAGTAGAATCAAACATGTGAATTCCTTAGTAACAAAGTAACATGGGGACTCCTCACCCAACAAGAGAAAATAATTCTCCAAAATTCCTAATTGAATTAATATTAATTAGAAAACTTCCCATAAAAACTTATTACATCATATTTATAGTGCTAAAACACTACTACGTACTTTGACTAGGAAACCAAAACTCGTATTTTTATACTAATCCTACTACAATAAAGACTAGTAAGTCAAATAGGAAACTACTAATTCCTATATTTTCTATATTATTCTCTCCCACTTGAAAACAACTCGACCTCGAGTTGATTGGATGTATGCAACCTCGAAGTCGTTCATAACCGGATAATAATAATTTAATCTTTTGAAGAATAATTAAATATTCAAGGAGTTCGTCTACCATATTTTCCATGAAGTCGGTAATTTTAGGCCCTTTTTCTGATGATAATAATGCTCTAGTAATGAAACAAAAATTATCTTCTTGATCTACCACAATTTTAATTTTTCTATAAGTATTAGAATCATCTTTCACGAATTCAGGTTCAGCTTCATCACCTTTAGTGTTGACAACTTCAATGGGATTTTCTTAGTCAACTTCTTTTTTATCATCTGCACCAATTGTTTCAAAAACGTCAATAGAAATAAATTCAACTTTATTTTCTATCAACTCTTTGTGATATTGTTCAACGCATGGAAGACTTTGATCTTCGCTTTCTATGACAAGAGAGTATTCTATAAGGATGTTGACTTCTTTCAATAATTCAGTATTTGGAACCTTATTAGTTGAAGCCACCTTCATTTCAGATTTTTCTTCTGCTTTTTTCTTGATGCTTTCCCATATTGGCCTGTATTTATCTTCTAAAACATGCAAATAATTTTTTGGCAAAAATCTATTCATAAGCAGTTTCTTCATTCTTGGCCATGAACAAATACATCTTTTTCTTTGTAGTTGTCTATGCCTCTGTAAATCAAGGCACCATCTTTTCGCGAATCCAATGAGTTTAGCTTCAACCCAAAAATATTCTTTTTCTTCTATCAGTCTTAAATCATAAAGACAATCATTTAAATCATATATCCAATCATGAAAGTTTTCAAAATAAAAGTTACCATTAAAATATGGAAGTCTTTCATAATTGCAAATAGCTCTGTCTTTAGGCTGACCTTAGTAATTCCTCCGATTATCCTAGAGTATGGCTTTGGTATCTTCCTCATCCTCACTCAGGTTATCCTCATAGGCTAGCTGCTTATGTGGAATCTCTGAATGGCATTCACGAACTTCAGCTCTCATAACCACATTTTCCTCACAGTCACCGCCGTCAAGGATTTCGCCCTCGTTCCATGCGTTCGCCATCTAAACAGGATTAAACCTGGCTCTAATACCAAATGATGTGGAATGGTAACATGTAAGTAGAATTAAACATGTCGAATTACTTAGTAACAAAGTAACATGGGGACTCCTCACCCAACAAGAGAAAATAATTCTCCAAAATTTGTAATTAAATTAATATTAATTAAAAAACTTCCTATAAAGATCTATTACATCATATTTATAGTGCTAAAACACTACTACTTTAACTAGAAAATCAAAACTCGTATTTTTATACTAATTTTACTACAATAAAGATTAGTAAGTCAAATAGGAAATTACTAATTCCTATATTTTCTATACTAATCCAAATAAAATTAAGAAACTAGAGAAATTATGAATAAATTAAAATAAAAAACTAAACAATCTTAATACAACTTTAAAACAACTTTCTAAATTTTTAAGATATCAAATCTATCCTACATAAAAAAAAAATAGGCCAGGACCGGGAGTAGCCAAAAAAAAGAAAGAAAAAGTAGCCACTTATATTTTTCCCTCAAATGAAGGAGGTAATTATCTGGAGGATCAATACATTTATACGTGCCTGCAAGATGTCCTCAACGAAGAGGAGCTCTGTTATGTATGTTGAGACTGTTGTGGCCATCCCATCTATGTGCGATGAGATGTCCATTCCAACTTGTTTGTAAGTATATATATTGTATTTATTAGCACTTTTGATCAAATTCTAATCTCTTTTTTTTTTTTTATGGAATTCAAACATGGGTAGTTGGATGCAATTATTCAATCATATTCGTATGGTATTTGAACATGTTACAGTCCTAAATCTCCTCAGAATTTTCATATATATTAATAAGAATATATAGAATTTATCAAAGAAAACAAATTAAAGAAAATTCTTATGTGGAGAAATATAAGAAAACTATATATTCTTATCCAAAGGTGATTTGACAAATAAATAACATTATTGTATTTAGTGCACATCAGTATCAAAGTGGAACAGCCTATTTCTTTTATCTTTTTAAATTATTCCAAGTAAAAAAATTTGAAAAAAAATAAAAATCTTCTTTCTTTTTCCTTTATATTTTTAAAAGATTAAATGGAAAAGTCTGTATTTGAGTCATCTTCTAGTGGGTCAACCAAAGCAAGTTGAGGTCAGTACAATGAATTGAGTGGGTCAACCAAAGCAAGTTGGGGTCAGTACAATGAATTGGAAATTTGTGGTTGTGATATACCAACAGACACCTTTGAAATCCAAACCCTAGATTGTATAAATTAATCCCCATTGGAAGTGTCTTCATTCCTCCATTAATTTAACCATACCCCACATCCCACCACGTACATTACGCTTGGGAAGCATCCTTACAATTCCCCCACATCCAACCCCACCCACGTCATTTCTTTCATTTTATCTTTTCCAATATTGTTTAGCAAATTTTTTTTTTCAAACCCTTCTAAATTCCATGACAAGGGGACGGGGCAGGGGCAGGGGCAGGGGCTGATTCCCATCGGAGTTTTTATTTATTTTATTATATTAATTATAATTAATATATTTTAAATAAAATATTATATATATTAAAATAAGAAATTACATGTTAATAGAGAATTAAAATAATTTTATTTTTTTTAAAACATATAACTTTATGAAGTTTATATAAAATTTTAAAAAGAGAGAGAGAGGAGAAATCATTAATTATAGTAAACTAAAGCATTGATAAAATTGGAAATGACATATATAAAATTGATAAATTAAAAAAAAAAAAATTGGCATGGTAAATTGTTGAATTTTCTGTCTTTGTTCAAAGTAAACGGTAAGTGGGGGGATGTTAGTCAATGGTGATTTTGCTATGTTGGATCCAAAATACTATACTAATTTTTGAATTAAGATATTGTAAAACAAATCAATCAAACTCAATTTAAATAAAACAGTAATTCAATACCTCATGGCAAGCCCACGGTACTGTACGCCTCTTTTGATTTCAAACCACAAAAATGTGCGCCGCCTTTCTTTTGGCTTGCGGCTACCAGCACCTTGCTGGCTTTTTTTTTTTATTCTTTCTTCTCCCTTCCATAAAAACAAACTACTTTATTGAAAAGTAAACATAGAGGCCCACAGCTTGTTTCTTCTATATTCAGCCACACCGCACAGCGTCCTTTCTATATCTACATATTATATATATATATAAATTATATAAAATCTAATCTTAATATAACTAAAGTTTTTATCACTATCAAGACTCAATTTTAAGAATCTTACTAAAAATATAGTAACTTAATTTAATTAACTCACATTACCTCCCTTAAACTAAGGTCTTCAAGTTTCACCATTCCAAGTAACTTCTTCAACTTCAAAAAAGAATTTGTTTTAAGCGGCTTTGTAAAAATATTTGTAACTTGTTCTTCAGAAGGACAAAATTCAAGCTGGATCTCCTTATCATTTACCAAGTCCTGAATGAAGTGAAACTTGATATCAATGTGTTTGCTTCTCCCATAAAAAACTAGATTCTTCGTTAATGCAATGGCTGACTTGCTATCACAAAATACTGTTGTAGGTCCATCCTGCATGTGTTGTAGAACACCAAGCATCCACCGTATCCAAACTGCTTGAGTAGCAGTATTCCCTGTTACAATGTACTTTGCCTCTGCTGTTGAAAGAGTAACAACCTGTTACTTTTTGGAAGACCAAGAAAATACATAAGAACCAAGATGAAAGGCATATCCTGAAGTACTCTTTCGCATCTCAGTATCACCTGCCCAATCACTATCTGTATATCCAACAAGTTCCAAACTGTTAGAGGATGAATAAAAAATGTCATCACTTTGCGTACTTCGAATGTATCACAAAATCTGTTTAGCAGCTTGCAAGTGAAATTGATGTGGAGTCTCCATAAATCTGCTAATCAACCCAACACCAAACACAATATCTGGCCTAATAGAAGTCAAATATCTCAAGCTTACTACCAACCTTTTAAAGTAGGTTGGATTCACAAGATCAACTGTTCCATCTCTCACCAACTTCAACCTCTTTCCAACTGGAGTCAAAATTTGATTGGACTTGTCCTATCCTAAACCTTTTCAAAATATCACTGGCATACTTTTTCTATGAAATAAAAATTCTACCATCTGTTTGAACAACTTTAATACCAAGAAAATAAGACATTAGTTTCATATTTGTCATCTCAAAGTGAGCTATCATAGCCTTCTTGAATTTTGTAAACAATTTTGGATTATTGCCAGTAAATATCAAATCATCAACATGTAAGCATATAATAAGTATATCACCATGTGAATTAGACTTGACATATAAAGTATGCTTATAAAGACATCTTTCAAAAGTATGCTTATAAAGACATCTTTCAAAACCATGCTCAACAAAATAAGAATCAATGAGTGTATACCACGCTCTTGGCGCTTGCTTCAATTCAGACAAGGCCTTATTTAATTTAAGGACTTTGTTTTCTTGCCCTTTTATCACATAGCCTGTTGGTTACTCAACATAAACTTCTTCTTTAAGTACACCATTCAAGAAAGCAGATTTAACATCCATTTGAAAAATTCTCCAATTATTTTGAGCAGCAAGAGAAACAAACATACGAACTGTATCAAGTCTAACAACAAGAGCAGACACCTTAAAATAATCAATACCTGGCTTTTGTTTGTAACCCTTAGCCACCAATCTTGCTTTAAAGCGATTTACCTCACCATTGGGCTTGTACTTTGTCTTGTACACCCACTTCACGCCAATTGGTTTCTTACCACTAGGAAGAATAGTAAGTTGCCATGTGTTGTTCTTCTTAATTGTATGAATCTCATCATCCATGGCTTTAATCCAATGATCATCACAAGAGGCTTCTTCAAAGGTCACTAGATCACAATATACAAATAAAGCAAAATTCACTAAATCTTCATTAGTTGACTCATTATCACTACTAACAACATAATCCTGTAAGCGAGCAGGCAAGTGGCGCTGGCGTTGAGGACGCCTAGAGGACTCTGCATGAGGTGATGACATGTTTGAAGATGGAAGATCACTAATCTGAGGCTCACTCTGTATTTTCATCTGCGGATCTGCATTATTAAAAATTAAAGGTGGCTGGATTTGATCATTCTGAGACCAATCCCAAACTCCTTGCTTATCAAAAGTCACATCACGACTGATAATCACCTTCTTTGTTATTAGAGTATACAACTTGTAAGTATTTGACAATTGACTATACATTTTTCAACTTTATTATCAAGTTTCTTTTTAAGATGATTTGGCACATGAGTATATGCATTACATCCAAACACCTTTAGGTGTTTAATGACAGGCTTCTGTCCACTCCAAACTTCCTACGGGGTTTTGTTAGAAACACTTCTAGTAGGGCACATATTCAAAACATAAATAGCACAAGCAACCGCTTCAGCCCAAAATCCTCTAGGCAAATTTTTAATTTCAACATACATCTAACCATATCCATAACAGTTCTATTCTTTCTTTCCGCCACTTCGTTTTGCTGTGGAGTATATCTAACAGTCAACTGATGCCTAATACCATGTTTCTCCAAAAAATCATCACAAACAAGATATTCTGTACTCCTATAAGTTCTCAAAGTTTTAATTTGAAAGCCACTTCGCTTTTCAACATAAGCTTTAAATTTTTTAAAAGTATCATAAGCATCAGATTTATGTTGCAAAAAATAAACTCATCCTTTTCTGCTAAAATCATCAATGAATGTAATAAAGTACCTACTGCCACCATTAGAAGGTACCTCCACTAAGCATAAATTTGAGTGTATCAATTCCAAAGGTCTCTTGGCTCTCCATGAATTTCCTGTAGGAAAAACATCTCTGTGTTTCTTTCACACAACACAAGTTTCACAAACTCTATTTGGGATATCAATAGTAGGCAAACCAGAAACCCAATGTTTTTTAGCAAGAAAATTAAGATTGCCAAAATTTACATGCCCAAAACGCATATGTCCATAACTAACTATCATTATTAATCATAGAATTAAAGTAAGGATAAATTCTCACATTTAATACTCAATGGAAATAAACGATTTGGAGTCATGTTTACTTTTGTTATTAGCCTCATTCGATCATCATTGATTGTGCAAACTCCATAGTGGATTCGCATGTCATAACCTCTTTCTAAAAGTTGTCCCATACTCAACAAATTTTGTTGCAAACTTGGTACATAAAATACATCTGAAATATACTTGTGAGACCCATTTTCAATCTGATTGCTATTCTGCCTTTACCTATTACAAGTATTTTTGAATTATCTCCAAACTTTACCTCTAATCGAACGGACTCATCCAAATCAGAAAACATTTCTTTCTTACCACGCATGTGATTACTACAGCCAGTATCTAAATACCACTTAGTACCATCATCATTATCCATAACATTACAAGCTAGTAACACAGTCTCTACTTTATTATTACCACCAGGATTATTTTCAGCAACATTAGCTTGATGATCTCTATTATTCGGCCTTCTAGATCTGTAATCAGACTTTTTATGCCCAAACTTGCCACAATTAAAACATTGAATATTGGATTTATGAGATTGTGGATTAGAATTGTTACCATCCCCTCTTCCTTGGACTAGTCTGTGCTGCCAATTATTATTCTGCCATTGATTATTGTTCCGCCACCGATTGTCCTCTGCCTCTTCCTCCATCAGATCTGTTTTGCCCATTATTGCCTCTGCCTCCTTTATTGTTGTGATTCTGCCCTCTATTCTGGTAGCCTTGAAAACGTTGATTAAATCATTGCATTATTCTGAGACTCGCCTTTTTCATTCTTTAAATTTAATTGAGCTTGCAAAGCTTCCTCAACTAAATTTTTTGATCTCTTATTCAAGCGTTGTTCATGTACTGTTAACGAACCCTGTAATTCATCCACTGTCATGGATTCCAAGTTAGCCGACTCTTTAATAGCTGTCACTTTATATTCAAACCGCAGTGTCAAGTTTCGAAGAATTTTTTCAACAATTTAACAGTCTGCTATTTGTTTACCATTAGTCCTCATCTCATTAACAAATACCTGCGGTCTGCGAAAAAAGCTTAGAAATAGTTTATGATTTTTTCCATCTGCAACAACTCAAAATCTCTATGCAGTTTTTGTAATATAGCCTTTTTTCACCTTATCAACATCAACATATATTTTTTTAAAAATATCTTATGCTTGTTTCGCAGACTGAATATGGGCAATTTTACTAAGAACATAAATATCTAAAGCTTGATGAATACAATTTAAAGTTTTAAGTGTACTTATCTTGTTGCCTCATCTGCATCTGCTCCAAGCTCTTTCTTAATGAGTCATCATCGTATTTTCTCAAATATGAAAAAGAGATTTTCAATCAAATTTATAAATCGTACAAATAAATGAAGTCATCTTCATGAATAAAGAAACCTGGCTCTGATACCCATTGTTGGATCCAAAATACTATAAGAATTGTTGAATGAAAATCTTGTAAAGCAAATCAATCAAACTGTATTTGAATAAAACAATAATTCAATACCCATGGCAAGTCCATGGCACCGTACGCCTCCTTTGATTTCAAACCACAGAACTGTGCGCTACCTTTCTTTTTGGCTTGCGGCTACCAGCACCTTGCTGGTTTTTTTTATTCTTTATTCTTCCTTCAATAAAAACAAGCTACTTTATTGAAAAGTAAACATGGAGGCTCACGGCTTGTTTCTTCTATATTCAGCCACAACGCAGAGCGTCCTTTCTATATCTACATATACATATATATATATATATACACATATAAATTATATAAAGTCTAATTCTAATACAATTAAGATTCCGATCACAATTAAAATTTCTACCACTGTCAGGACTTAACTTTAAGAATCTTATTAAAAATTTAGTAACTTAATTTAATTGACTCACATACTATATATAGATGATGTTTGCTCCGTGGTTGAAAGCACATAGCAGTAGTACTAGTACTGAAGGGTGAAGCTATAGCAATTATTAGCAAGAGAAGAGAAGAGGTGGTGGGCATGGCGGATGAAAAGAGTAAGATAGCGATCTTTGGAGGAAGCGGGTATCTTGGTAAATACATGGTGAAGGCAAGCGTTGCCCTGGGTCATCCAACTTACGCCTATGTCCGCCCACTCAAACCCAATTCCGATCCTTCCAAGCTACAATTGCTCAACCAATTCCAGTCCATCGGAGTCACTGTTATTCAAGTAATTTTATGTTTATGCATGCATCCTTCCTTCCTTCCTTCAAATTAAATACTGTGTTCCATCCATCATGTTCTTTATTTTTTATTATTACAACCTGCTAGCTGCTGCATATATAGTAATTTACATATTATGTGAGACTAGTGCAGGGTGATTTGGATGAACACGAGAAGCTTGTTTCAGTCCTCAAACAAGTAGATATAGTGATCTCTACACTTGCAGTTCCTCAGCATCTCGACCAACTCAAGATCATAAGTGCCATGAAAGAGGCTGGCAATATTAAGGTGATCAATATTCAATCGTAACGCAAAATACTATTAATTAATTAGGAGGTTTGATTATAAATTATATTATTTGTTTTTGGATATATTCAGAGGTTTGTTCCGTCAGAATTTGGGAACGAAGTTGACAGAGTAAGAGGAGCACTACCGCCTTTCCAAACTCTGCTGGATAACAAGAAGAAGATAAGAAGGGCAACAGAAGCAGCTGGATTATCCTACACTTATGTTTCCGCTAATTCGTTCGCCGCCTATTTTGTTGATTACTTGCTCCATCCCCATGATAAGGCCGACGAAGTTACTATTTATGGAACTGGTGAAGCCAAGGGTATGTTCTCTGCTTCTCTTTTTTGGCAACTTTTCAGCTTTTATATATATATATATTAGGATTCAGGTGTGAAACAGTTGGTGGCCAAAATTATTATTCGTGACAAAATAGAATTTGGCAAACTAGCAACGGAGAATTGGGCAAAATCAGCTATCAAAGAATGTTAAATTTGGCACCAAAAGAGAGAGAGAAAGGGAAAGGATCATTGATATATTTTTCTATGAAATTTTTTTAAATCTCAACCTCACTCAATTAAATCTGACATTTTATGAATATAAAAAAATTTAATAAAAAAAATTATAGAAAATTTTATCATCAGTGAAGAAAAAAACAAAGAATATGATAAAAAAATATGAATCACATAATAGAGAGAGAGAGAGAGTGTGTGGATAAACACTACCCAGGACAACAGTACTGCTTTTAATTTTTAATTTTATTTTTATTGATGAAATAGAATATAAAAAAATATTTTAATTAGTGTTTCTTTTAGAAAAGAAAGCATGGCTGAGATTTAAAAAAGGATTGCAAAGAAGTGCATTCTATTTAGATTGAGGTCTAATTCAAGATTAGAATTACAAATTCAGTAGAATTTAAGGTTTATTTAAACTCAGTTCAAATTCTGAGATAATTAATCCTGTAAATTTAACTTAAACTTGAATTCATTTGTATTGCAAATAACTCAGAGCTCAAACGGATTACATTAGGTTAAGTTTGAATTTGTGTAATAAATAATATAATATAATTATGTATAATATATATACACATACAAACAAATGAATACATAAATAAAATATAAAACTATATATAAATAAATATAAATATATATATATATATAGGTACATATATATGGTGTCTTGTATGATTAATTTTGTTTGTGCAGCTGTGTTAAACTATGAAGAAGATGTAGCAGTGTATACGGTGAAAGCGGTCAACGATCCAAGGGTGGCCAATCGTGTCATTATCTATAGGCCTCCGGGAAACATTGTCTCCCAATTAGAGTTGATTTCTTCTTGGGAGAAAAGGACTGGGCGGTCCTTGATAAAAACTTATGTCCCTGAGGAAGCAATTGTTAAACTATCTGAGAGTAAGAATCTTCAGCTTTACAGTTTCAACATTTTTCTCTCCCTCGGGTGTGGACCCTAATTTCTTGGTTTTTTGGTTTTCTCTTTTATACAATTTTCAATTACCAAAATAAAATAAAAAAAATTAATATGATAATAGTGTGAAGTTGTATGAAATTGTTGTTGCAGGCTTACCATATCCAGAGAACATACCAGTGTCCATACTTCATAACATATTCATAAAAGGGGAGCAAGTAAGCTTTGAGCTAACCAAGGATGATCTGGAGGCGTCCAACCTCTATCCTGACTACAACTACACCTCTGTTGATAAACTCCTCGACATTTGCTTGCTTAATCCTCCCAAGCCCAAATTAGCTACTTTTGCCTGACTTTTGCTTTATTGCTAAATCATTGTCTTCTTTTCATTTTTCTAATAAATATGAGCTACCACGGTGTTTTTTCATAATGTCATTAGGAGAAGCTACGCTTAATTATTATGTGTATCAAGAACTGTGTTTCTTTCTGCTACTTAATTTAATTGAACGTATGTCTATATTTAGTTTAGTTTATGTTTTGAAAACATAATTATCAATTTCAGTTCATTTCGAGCAGATTGTAGTTTTAATTTGAAGGCAGCCCAAAAACACTAACCAATAAAAATTCTCTATTAAGTAATAATTTGAACATGTTGTGGTAAAATGACCATATCTTTTCTAGAAAAATCAAAATTAAGCTCCATTTTTTTTATTGGAAAATAAATTCAGAGCTTTCTAGTGATATAAGATTTGCAGGCTAATTCATTGGGAGCAGATTGCAGTTTTAATTTGAAAACAACCCAAAAATACTATTTTTTTTCAAAAAAATTCTTTGTTTAGTTACAACTTGAATATGTTGTGGTAAAATAATCATATCTTGCTCTAGAAAATTGAAACTAAGCCCTGTTTTTTTTTTTTTTTATTGTTATTGAAAAGTAGACTCATAAACTTTTCTAGTGATATAGTATTTGTAGGCTAATTCATTTCGAGCAGATTATAGTTTTAATTTGAACACAACTCAAAAAGTACAAACTAACAAAAAATTTCTGTTAGTGTGACAACTTGAATATGTTGTGGTAAAATAGTTATATTTTGCTCTAAAAAATCAAAATTGGGCTCTATTTTTTTTTATTGGAAAGTAAACTCATAGAACTTTTAGGAATATAAGATTTGAATACTAATTCACTTGGAGCAAATTGTAATTTTAATTTGAATACAGCCCACAAATATTATTTAACAAAAATTGATATTTAGTAACAACTTGAACATGCTGTGGACAAAATAGTCATATCTTGCTCTAAAAAATCTAAATTGAGGTCAGTTTTTTTTTTTTTTTTGTTGGAAGATAGACTCATGAACCTTTCTAGTGATATAATATTTGCAAGTTAATTCATATGGAGCAGATTGCAGTTTTAATTTGAAAATATACTAACTAACAAAAATTCTCTATTGTGTGATAACTTGAACATGTTGCGGTAAAATGACCACATCTTGTTTTAGAAAAATTGAAGCTGAGCTTTATTTTTATTTATTTTTGAAAAGTAGACGCATACAACTTTCTTGTGATATAAGATTTGCATGCTAATTCATTAGGAATTGATTGCAGTTTTAATTTGAAGACAACCTAAAAATATTGACTAACAAAAATTCTATGTTGAGTGACAACCTAAACATCTTGTAGTAAAATGGCCATATCTTATTCTAGAAAATTTGAAACCGGGGTCCTTTTTTTATTATTAGAAAGTAGACTCATAAAGATTTCTAGTGATATAAGATTTGCTTGCTAATTCATTGGGAACTTATTGCAGTTTTAGTTTAAAGACAACCCACGATGATTATGCCCACTATGGGCGAAATGACCAAAATGTCATTTGTGGGCAAAATGACCAAAATGCTGTCTATGGGCAAAATGACCAAATTGTCAAAAATTTTCTTTATGGGCAAAATAACAAAAATGCCCTCTATGGTCAAAATGACCAAAGTACCAGTCTATGGACAAAATGACCGAAATGCCCTCAATGAGAAAAAATGATGGAAATGCCCTCTATAAGCTAAATGGTGGAAATTATTAAAATACCCCTAGATGGGACATATTATTGTAACTTTTCAAAAATGGGAAAAATAACTCTATTCAATCAAGGGTCTCAAAATGAGGTGTCTACAGTTGTCTGAACTCTTTTCCACAAATATAGCAATTAAGAAATGCATTCTATCAATTCAAATCAATTAACCAATTAGCATGTTAATTTATTGAAATTGAAGTAGAAGCAATCATGCATCAACTGATTTCAAAATTGAAAGTAGGTAAAGGGTAAAAAGATGTGGAAATAGAGATGGTGACGAAGAAACCACCACGAATCAACAGATTTGTGATGGAAAACTCAGGGATGCTCTACCCCGTGAAGAGTCCACTATGAAACTCAGATCGATTACAGCTCTGAAAGACACGGACCTAACTCCCTTTAGCCTTGTTCATTTCTTCTGATTCCGACCGATCTTGAATCCACATGATCGCTTCTCCGGAGAAAACTCTGTCATAATCACGAACTTCATGCGATCTCGAACTCTGGTTGATTTCCCATTGCTTAAACTCCACAAGAACATACTATGATGTTGGTTGACATAAAATTTAGGTCCATGCCCTGATTTGGATCAAAGTGTGGATACGAATTATGGGAATGGAATTTAGATAAGAAGAGAAAAGCTCTCAAGAACAATCTCAAATTGAATTACTTCGAAGAAGAAATTTTTGGGTGTTTTAACACATATTTGCGGATCTCAAAATAACATTCAAAATAAAAACATGTTTATTTTGACGCATGGCTTGTTTAAACGAGCGCCTTTCATTCAAACAAACAATCAAACGAATAAAATTAAAGAGGCTATAGGAAAATGCGTGGGCACGAGCCTTTCAATTCTATCGAACGATCATTGAATGAACACCTTCTAGAAAACTTGTGGGAATGAGTAAAATTGCTTAATTGAATGAGGGTCGAACAAGAACTTTCTTTTGCTCGTTCGAACAAGGGCCTATTCGTTTGAATAACCAACAGAATATCCAGAAGTCTGGGACTGTGAAGAAAAATGCTTCACCAATATAAAGTGTAAAAAATATGGTTTTTTAAATAAGCCTCAGGGGAGTATTTTTCACAATCCAAAAACAACACAAACATGAGAAAATGATAAATATGCAATGTAAGATAGTGTGAGTGCGTGAGATCCAAATTGTAACAAAGTCCAATATACCTTTCGCAAACCAAGATGATCGGTAGATAAGTGCGACAATGAAGCGTGAGTCTTTTTGTGAGAGAAATGAGGCTTAAGAGAACCTAAGCTGAGGACTAAGTTACAATTACACACAATCAATTTTCTCAACATGGATTAGTCAATTACAGCAAAGGACCCCTGGTCCTAACATTAATTATGAAAGGGTCAACTGTATTAACCTTCAATATTTGTAGTTAAAAAACTTGAAGGTTAAAAGCCTTACTAATATCTAATAAAATAAAAAAAATAAAAAACTTAAGAAAAAGTTTCCTAAAAACAGGTAAAATCTTGTATAAATAT
>CM018050.1:5611510-5664010 GCA_008638375.1 Nyssa sinensis
GGTGTTTTGGTCAGTCAAAACCCAAAAATGGGCCTTTTTGGAGCTGAAACTTGCATAAGTTTTAAACTGGGCCTCCGAACCGGGTGCCGTAAGTTCATCAAAGTCTATTTTATCATTTCTAAGGTGTGTGATGGGGTGTCAAGTTCGGTAGGCCGATATCTGGTGTTTTGGTTCGTCAAAACCCAAAAATGGGCCTTTTTGGAGCTGAAACTTGCATAAGTTTCAAACTGGGCATTCGAACCGAGTGCCGTAAGTTCATGTAAGTTTATTTTATCATTTATGAGGTGTGTGATGGGGTGTCGAGTTCGGTAGGCTGATATCCGGTGTTTTGGTCGGTCAAAACCCTAAAATGAACCTTTTTGGAGCTGAAACTTGCATAAGTTTTAAACCGGTGATCCGAATAGAGTGCTGTAAGTTCATGAAAGTCTATTTTATAATTTTTGAGGTGTATGATGGGGTGTCAAGATCGGTAGGCCGATATCTGGTATTTTGGTCGGTCAAAACCCCAAATGGGCCTTTTTGGAGTTGAAACTTGCAAAAGTTTTAAACTGGGCATCCGAACCAAGTGCTGTGAGTTCGTGCAAGTCTATCTTATCATTTATGAGGTGTGTGATGGGGTGTCGAGGTCGGTAGGCCGATATCGGGTGTTTTGGTAGGTCAAAACCCTAAAATGGGCCTTTTTGGAGCTGAAACTTGCATAAGTTTCAAACCGGGCATCCGAACTGAGTGCCGTAAGTTTGTACAAGTATATTTTATCATTTATGAGGTGTGTGATGGGGTGTAAAGGTTGGTAGGCTGATATCCAATGTTTTGGTCTGTCAAAACCCTAAAATGGGCCTTTTTGAAGCTGAAACTTGTATAAGTTTTAAACTGGGCATCCGAATCGAGTGTCGTAAGTTCGTGAAAGTCTATTTTATCATTTCTAAGGTGTGTGATGGGGTTTCAATGTTGGTAGGCCAATATCTGGTGTTTTTGGTCTGTCCAAACCTAAAAATGGGCCTTTTTGGAGCTGAAACTTGCATAAGTTTCAAACCGGAAATTCAAACCAAGTGCCGTAAGTTTGTGCAAGTCTATTTTATCATTTATGAAGTGTGTGATGGGGTGTCGAGGTTAGTAGGCTGATATTCGGTATTTTGGTCGATCAAAACCCAAAAATGGGCCTTTTTGGAGCTTCAACTTGCATAAGTTTCAAACCGGGCATCCGAACCAAGTGCTGTAAGTTCATGCAAGTCTATTTTATCCTTTATGAGGTGTTTGATGGGGTGTTGAGGTCATTAGGCTGTTATCCAGTGTTTTGGTCGGCCAAAACCCAAAAATGGGCCTCTTTGGAGCTGAAACTTGCATAAGTTTGAAACCGGGCATCCGAACCGAGTGCCGTAAGTTTGTACAAGTCTATTTTATCATTTATGAAGTGTGTGATGGGGTGTTGAGGTTAGTAGGCCAATATTTGGTATTTTGGTCGATCAAAACCCAAAAATAGGCCTTCTTGGAGCTGAAACTTGCATAAGTTTCAAACCGGGCATCAGAACCAAGTGTTGTAAGTTCATGCAAGTCTATTTTATCATTTATGAGGTGTGTGATGGGGTGTTGAGGTCATTAGGTTGTTATCCAGTGTTTTGGTTGGCCAAAACCCAAAAATGGGCCTTTTTGGAGCTGAAACTTGCATAAGTTTGAAACCGGGCATCCGAACCGAGTGCCGTAAGTTTGTGCAAGTATATTTTATCATTTCTGAGGTGTCTTATGGGGTTTCGAGGTTCGTAGGCTGATATCCGGTATTTTGGTTGGTCAAAACCCAAAAATGGGCCTTTTTAGAGCTGAAAGTTGCATAAGTTTAAACCGGGCATCCGAACCGAGTCCTGTAAGTTCATGCAAGTTTATTTTATCATTTATGAGGTGTGTGATGGGGTTTTGAGGTTGGTAGGCCAATATCTGATTTTTTGGTCTGTCAAAACCCAAAAATGGGCCTTTTTGGAGCTGAAACTTGCATTCTTTTGAATTTAATTACGTTCGTGCAAGTCTATTTTCATATGTGAAGTGTCATGCGGTTTGTAGGGCATTAGGCTGAAATCTTTTTTTTTTTTTTACGTAACATTTTCTATAAATAATAAATGTACCAACGTAAATAATTTTAAAAACTTACCAAGGCTGAATAAAGCCTCCTTGCTGGCTGAGGATCGTCTGCATAAGAGCCTCTAGCTGGGCTTGCCGCTCCTTGAGCTCTGTCATCTCAACCTTCATCTCTTCATTCAGTCTCTCAGCTACCTCAGCTTTCTGGGTGGCTGTGTGAAACCTAGTATCGCTCTCGATGGTAGTGGACGATGTCGTCGGCTCCATCCCACTCCCTAAGCCACGCATATATCCATACCTCTTGCTCAGAACAATCTCTCGTATCTGGTCATCGGTCGGCGGATGCTCACCCTCAGGGGGTCGGCTGAACACGCATCTCGACCATCTCCTCCTAAAAAAATATAAATATATGTTACTACTTTTAAACATTTTAGATTAATATTAAATTAATAATAGTGGTATATAAATATTTTCCAACTTACATAAAGCCGTTCAGCTTCAGGCCCAGTCCAACCCTTCTCGGGATTGCAGTGCGTCTTGTGCCACAACTCAATAAGGCTGGGTGGTGCACCGGTCTCCTGGTCTCGCTGCAGCAAATAAATAGTAGCTTGTGAAGATTGATTTCATGAATACATTATACAATAAGAAATTGATACATTTATTAACTTACCATTTCATGCCTATACCTAATAAAAGAACGTGATCTACCATAGTGGGTCACCTTTTGCTTGCTTCTGCTCTCGCTATTTTTCTTACTAAGTTCCTACACTTGGCCAAAATAAAGAAGGTTAGTATAAATGATAATGATTCATCATACAACAAAAGTAATTTTGATAATGTTTACCTGGAATGCATTACTAGTGAACCGGTCGCATAGTAACATCCAATCCTCCACCGCTACCCCCTTGTAGGGTCTGTCGCGAGGCTCTCTACGGGATGCCACCTCCGCCTCGTAGTGCAAGTGGAGCCTATGTCGATAGTCCCTGAAACGGGTTTCCAAGTAGCGGTCCACTGCCTTTATGACATGAGGCAGGTGGAGATCAATGTCAAATTTCTCGTGTAAAGCATGTCATTGTCAAAACATTATGGCATAACATATGTTAAAATTTAGTTGAACACAATAATAAAAGATATACCTGGATATGCGCATGAATGTCCCGTTTCTCCACATCAGTGACCTGACTCCAGTCACTAATAGTTGAACACAAATGCTTGATTCCACTCGGATAAACTTTTGGCAGCATCCCCCCATGGTTCTCCAAGTATACGAGATAGACGTTAGCACACCTAAATATATACCTAGAGAACAATAGGAGACCATGCTAAAATTTTATCATAATGAAATATTCAAGCATATGCGCTATTGATTGCAATGTAGATTTATGCATTCCCGAACTGTCCTCTTTCGACAATTCAAGAATTGATTTTCATACACACTAGCCCAATCGCGAATAACTTTGCGACAAGATTCACATGTGATGAAAATGACTCTCGAACGGGGCTAGGCATACATGAATGCAATTGCTAACTTACAAAACAATCACCATAATTTTTTTTTTCACGAAGTAATCCCTAAAAAAAAAAAAAATTAGGCCACGCTCACAATGGCCCTGCTTAAAAGGTGCATCAGCATACAATATAGGAGAAAAGATAACTGAATGCTCTTCTAGCCAAAAACTCATCTGATCTAATACAATCAAATGCTTGAGTTGTCGGACTAAATAGCAAGGTAACATGCTTCCAGATGAAATTGACAACAAATAAAAAAACAAAAAAAACGGAGGTTTTATGTGATATTTTTCTTTGACGAGGTAGTAGACTATGCATATCAAATACATTAAAAAGAAGACAGAGAGAGAGAGAGAGAGAAAAAAAACCATCTTGAATTGCATATCAAATACAAAGAAAACCATTTTAATACCTCTATTTCACGGTACTAAACAAAACTCAAGGGATTACTTAAAAAAAAATGGCCTAGACAGCCCTTAAAATTGACCAAACAACACCTTAAATATGATGTATTTAGTCATTAGTATTTAAAACCATTTTAATACTTCTATCAATCTTGAATTTGCAGTTATTGACCTATTTTTAGGAATGTTTTGGATTTCTTAATTTTGTTCAGACGAGTATTAATAGTTTCTTGTTTTACAAGTAGAAGAAATTAGTAGTTTTTAGTTTTATAAATATGATGTATTTAGTCATTATTATTTAATAATATTTTAATTTCGAAATTAGAATTTTTTTTATTGGGTGAAATAATTCTTCAGACACTTATGGTATGTGAAGGCTTGTCATGGCTGCAATGATCTCCGAGCAGATTACATGCTAAAATCCTACCACCATGAATGCCATTAGATCATACGCCAACTGCCGACAATGGTGGGGGGCATGCACTACCTTATTGACTGGTTCAAAAGGTGTGAAGAAAACTAAAAATGACATTTAGAAATCATTCTTATGAAGACGAGCTTGTTGAAATCTCCACAACAAAACCACATTGTAAATATACAGGTAACTTCCCATTCTGGAGTGTAAAGAGCCAAACTGTTGAATATCAGGAGACAATTGTTCTATGAGATAGCAATTCTTCAATGTCTTAAATTTGATTCTAAACTATTGGGTTTAAGATGATGGAAAGTTACGAGCTATCGAGTTGGAAGTACATATGTTCCATAATCCAATCCCTTAATAATATCGAGACCAAAAAAGTATGTTCACAAAAATTATTGGATGATCTGAAACTTGTGTCCTTTAGTATTAAAATGGTCAAAAAGCCCCCAAGAGTTGACCAATCAACACTTTAAAAATATGCTAAATAGCCCCTAAGAATTAACAAAACAGCACCTTAAAAGCCCACCAAACAGCACCTTAAAATCCACCGATTAGGAAATAGCAACTTAAAGCCCATTAGACTGCACCTAAAAACCTGTTTAGATAGAACCTTAAGACCTGCCAAATTGAGCCAAACAATCCCACAAAACAGCACCAAACAACTATTAAAATGTCACCAAATAGCTCCACGAAAGTGTACCAAACAACTTCAGAAAAATGGCCTAGACAACCATTAAAATTGTGCCAAACAACACTTTAAATATGGGATTAACAAATTTTTAATTGGCATTAAACAATACCTCAATCTTGGGCTTAACAACCCTTAAATCAGCACCGAATAGCACATTAAATCTAGGCTAAACAACCCTTAAATTAACACCAAACAACACATTAAAGTTTGGCTAAATATCCATTCAAAATCAGCCATAGAGCAGCCTAAAACTTCACCAAATAGCCCTTAAAAAAAAAATCAGCCATAGAGCAACCTAAAACTTCACCAAGCAGTAACCTATCCCTCAAAATAGTCCCTAAAAGCTTAAAATCCTGCAACACATTCCTTAGAAATTTTTTCAACAATAGCTTAAGATCTTTTTCAAAAATTAATTTTCTTTCATTCTTATTTCAAAATACCCAATTTATTTGCAACCCATCTAGGATATTCTGTAGTTGATTGATTTAATACTTGTTAGGGAATTTCATTGTCAAGCCAAACCGTACACACACAATTAAATACATACACGCCCATATATATATCACACCTAGTTAATTTACAGATTATGAGAGTCAAGACAACATAAAATAACATGCATGAATAAATCTAGGATATGAGGAAAGGAGAGACCCAGTCTGGGTCTTGCGATGGAGTTACCCACACACACACGGTCACATGCTCCCTTGATCTTATACAAATACACATACAAAAATCATATATTGCAAGAAGAAGAAAAATAAACAACTTTAAAACAAACCCAAACCTGATTGTCTCAAACTCGGTGAAGTGGTGAGAGAGAGAGAAACTGAAGATCGATCTTGAGAGAGAAATCGAGCGATCGAGAACGAGCGAGAGATCGGTGATGATTGACTAATCCGAACTAAGCGTCTAAGAGATGAGATATGGAAATCAGAGATTGTGTTGGAGAGAGAGATAGAGAGAGAGAGAGAGAGAGAGAGAGAGATCAAATGTGAAACTAATGAGAGAGCGCAGATCGATTTGACAAACAGAGGGTATGATATATGGGGGACTTGTTAGCGACACATACCATGCATCGCTAATAAGTCCCCGTGCATCGCTAAATGTTTGTAAAACGCCACCGTTTTCGTAAATGAATGCTATTTGCGACGCCCATGTGTGTCGCTAATGGTCAGGTGAGCGTAGCTAATAGTTTCACGCTAGACTCACGTTTTTTTTTTTTTTACTTTTTCCCTATTATTCGCGACACACTACTGAGCCTTGCAAAAAGTGACTTTTAGCAAAGCTTTTCGTGCATCGTGAATAACTCGCATCGCAAAAACTATGTTTTTTTGTAGTGCACACATGCGGTCAGGGTTCGAACCTCAAGGGCAGCTGTCACAACCCGAAACCCACTTGATGCGAATCTCGTATCGCGGGATCGACCAATGGCCGTCCATATTTTTTTCATTCCTTCAGTTTCTTTCCTTCTCTTGTAACCCCTTTTTCATGCACCTTCCATATTTATATTTCTTGATATATATATATATATATATATATATATATATTTATACACACCTACATATATACACATATACATGTACCCATATTCTATATATATATATTATGATTTTATTTTATTTTTTTTATTTTTTATTTTAATTTCGATATTCATTCATGGCTTGCTCGAGCATCGTCCGTACATTCAAACTATTGAGATTCCAAAACTGTCCATTTTATTCGATGTCATGACGTAAAGCCCTAACGGCTCAGTTTTACATGGTTCGCTCGGTTACAATTTGGGTCGGGGTATTACATTCTACCCCCCTTAAAATGAATTTTATCCTCAAAACTCAAATATTCATAATCTAAGAAACTCTATTATCTCAGCATACCAATTTCATTATCTTCATAATTTCCTTTTTGAATTTGTCTCTTGGTCTTATGTCTGGTATTCAGATACTATATTCTCAATCGAGAAGATTTCTTTGTACAGGGTTCACAGTTCTTTTGTATTCCTCTTTATTTTTATTCAATAGTGAATTTGAAAGTCAAGGGTTTAAACTTTTAACTTCCTCGAGGCGTTTAACTTACTGTCTCCAAATTTTAGTATTATCATTCCCATGCGTATTTCTTTAGTTCTTAGATCTATGGCTAGGGGTCTATTTCTTTCATTACTCACCCCGAGTCATCTTTTTAATTACTTGACTATTTTCCCTTGTTACTAGTATCTTTACTGGTTCCCAGTCTAGTCATTATATTTATCCCATTTGGTACTAAATCGTGATTACCTTACTGTTCATGGTCTCTCAACTTTCGTTGGAGTCATATGGCGCATCATGTGCCCGATAAATGTATCTAGTACCTTGATATTTTCTTTTCTATTCGTTTATTTGGGAGTGGTCATAGGAAGTCAATGGTGTAACTAGACTACACCACTTCCATCGTTTCGAGTGTTTTGGGCTTCTCATTCAAGTACTTTAAGTTTTACTAAGGACGGAATTCTTGATGGATTCACATTATTCCACTTGAATTCCTATGGAAGCTTAGGATAGTAATATGGAAGAAAAGATTTGAATTTTCATCTGTCCGAAATTTATACACCACTGTCTTTCCAATTTCTCCTCCCATTGTTTTTTCACAAGTTCTGCCTCGGATTTACTACATACATTCGGTTGCGAGGTTTCCAATGCCACCCATTTAAGTTTTTTTTTTTGTGTATTGAACTTTCTTTGATTATGAAAATTTTCGTATTTTCCTTTTTGCATCTTCAGCATCATATTCCCTTTTATATTTATGAACATCTTTTGGCTCATGCCAAGACGGTTTACTCGTATTTTCTTTGCATTACAATATTTATCCTATACATGGGTAGCCTCAGGTTTATTCAAAATTTTCATTTGTGATTCTCAATCAGGTGTCCATTTCTTGAAGAGTTATCAATCCTCTTTTCATTTCATTTTTGGTATTATTTCATTATTTTTATACTATTCATTGGCATACCTGCCTTTATTTTTAGATTCGTGTGCATTTATCCTTTTATGAATTAGATAGGTTGAGGAAATCAATTCCTCCCTTTTTCAAATTATATAGACCGGTACAATAGCCTTTTATTCCTTGCTCAAAATTAAGCTTTTCACATATTTTGATTCCTCATCCCTTCATAGGTTAAAGTATGGTATATATACTTAGAAAATTTTAAGGTAGTCTTTTACCCCAGTCATTGATTCTTCATATGACGTCTACTTTGAAAATGTTCTTAACGATGTTATCATATTTGGTTTATCGTGAATTTTTTTCACATCATTTGATCAGTTCAAATCTCAAAGTCTTATGACTTTTTAATTTATAACTATTATTTTGATTTCACTTACCTTTGCTCAGAAAGGTTGGTCAACTGTCTCATTTCTTATACTTATCATCATATTCAATTTTTTATCATATGTTACATTTCTCTCCCCCGTCGTTATTCAACTTTTTCAAATTTGTTCTTTCAGGAACTTATTCAACCGTATAGGGAGTTCCTTGTAGATTTTGTGACTTCATATCATATTTTAGGATTGTTCACATCAATTAGTCATCCCATCATTTTATCGTTACATTTGACATTCAAAGTTTATCAAGATTATGTCAAGTTTTTCCTACCATAGAAAATTTATACTTCTTTAGTTTCATAGATTTAGTTATTCTTACTTTCTACCTCCATCTTAATTGTTCTCGTAGTATCTTAAAGAATTATGTATCACTTTAGCACAGCCGTTGTCCTCACTAGTTTTTCTAGACATTAAACCACAATTTTCGTCTCTTTAATTGTCAGATCACGTTGATCCTCAAAAGTCATTTAGAGTCATCAATCATTTATATTTTGAAATAGATTCAGCTAACTCAATAAAGTTCTGCCCACAATTAGGTCCTATTGTCACCTAGATCAACAAGATCCATTGAATTTTTTCTAATGATCAGTCATCACGTGTCAATCTCCTTTTAGAACCATTATATTTCTTAATGTTCACTTGATAGTCTCGTTCAATCAGTATTTGCCTCCCAATGATCCATTTGTCTTTACCCTAAATGACTCACTCAAGAATCCTCATCTTTCTGATATGTCATCAATCCATTTGGAGTCTCAAACTCCTCACATTACTATTCATTAAGTCTTCCTCAGACCATCTCTCATATAGATTTGTTATTAAATGCATCGACTTTCTAATATTTCACAATCCTAATTCTATATCTTCCAAAAGAGTATTAACCGTTGCCCTTGTTCAAATGATAGTTTCTTCCAATTCATTGATCAATTCACAATTTGATGACTTAAAAATCATCAACCTCGACGTTGGTACGATTCTTCCCGAGAATCCTTAACCTTTGCCCTTAAACATACTACCTTCTCCCAAAAGTCACTATTCATTTAATCATCTCAATTGTCCAAGAAATAACAAAGTCAATCATAGCATTAACCTTAGTATTTAAACAAGCTATCATCCCCAAAAGTCACCAATCATTTAACTAGTTAAATCATCAGATTCTTAGTTTCTTTAAAGGTATCTAATTGGTTACTAACTGTGTACTTATGATCTGTACCTCATATGTTCTATGTATATCATTCATGAATAATAATTTCCTCATAGTACCTCATAAATCATATATCATATCAATTTCTTGGTTTCTCTAAATGATTTATTACCAGTTCAGTTTTTACGATCATTTAGATCACATTGATCTCTAACAATTATTCACAATCATTTATCATTTACCTTCATCTAACTTGATAGAGTGTAGACTAAAATCGGATCACACATCATCTTAGATCACAAGATTCATTGAATTTCTTTCTAATATTTATTTATCATGAGTCAACCTTTTTTTAAAATCATCACATTTCATAAAGTCAATTCTGACAATCTCGCTCAATTAGTAATTGTCTTCAAGATTCTATTCATCTTTACCCTATCATGGTCTACTTGTAACTTACTCAAGAATTTTCATATTTCTGGTACATCATTAATTTATTTAGGTATCAACTCTTCCTATAATTAACCATGAAGTTTCCTTCAGCCTATCTCTCATTCAAGCTTCGTTTAGTTATCCATAACATTTATCAAAATCTCCTTAAATATTTTCAGTGTCATTCCTCGAGAATCCCCATTGCTTATTTTGAAACATACTACTATTCCCTAAAGGTCACTATTTACTTAATCATCTCAATTGTTCAAGAATCACCAATTTTCATCATAACATATAGTATTTTCCCCCAATATATAATATTCATCAATGATAAACCTCTCGATGGTATTGAAACAGTTAACATGTAACCTAGGGGTTCTGTTTCTAAGTTCAACTTAGCAGTAAATGCGGGAACTATAAATCAAATATTTAAACAATATATGGGCAGATTGCAAGCAACTGGAAAACACCTACGACTATTGGTACAGTAGCCTGATCATATCCCGGTGGTGTTTTTGAGACATTATCCTTGGTGGAATTTTTGGCAGTTGGCGCATTTAATTATGCCTCTATTGTCATCTTTGACCTTTTTTGGCAATTTCCTTCCTACCCCATTTTATGGTCTTTGCTATTGCCACTACTTCATTGTAATGGTCAATCGCTGCGGCATGATTCTGGGTAGAGCCTTAGTGACTCTTTTCATAAGTTATTCTATTCTGTTCAATTGATCTATCCGATCCATCTCAGTCAGATGATTTCTAGCTATCGGCGTATTCCTGGTGTTAACCTTTTCTGTAGAAGATAATCCATTAATGTATACATAAAATAATAGTAAGTGTTCACATAAAAATCTACCTTAGTAATGTCAGTGTTATCTATTGATTGACTCTTAGACTTTAACAGTTCTAGTTCTCTAATCATGTCTCCCATGACTCACTAGAATCTAAGACTCTGCTTTAATACCATTCTGTCACGACCCGAAACCCACCCTATATGGATCTCGTATCGCGGGACTGACCCAATATCGTCCCTATTTTTTTCATTCCTTTAGTTTCCTTCCTTCTTTTGTAACCCCCTTTTCATGTACCTTCCATATTTATATTTCTTGATATATATATATATACACATATACATATACCCATATTCCATATATATATATATATATTATTATTTTATTTGATTTTATTTATTTTAATTTTGATATTCGTTCATAGCTTGCCTAGGCATCGCCCGGACATCATCCGTACATTCAAACTATTAAGATTTCAAAACCGTCCATTTTATTCGATATCATGACATAAAGCTCTAACGGCTCGGGTTTACATGGTTCACTTGGTTACAATTTGGGTCGGGTATAACATTAAGGAGGTATCCCACATCGCTTGGGGAAGGGAAAATGAAGGTATTCGTAAGTATGATGCTGATCTCCAATGGTATGACGCGTTTTGAGCCCCATAGGGTAGAGAAAGAAAAATCATACTGGCCGAGCGCCCAAAGCGGACAATATCATGCCATGTGGATCGAGCCGTTACAGATGGTATCAGAGCGAACCCCTGCCGGAAGTGTGAGGTGTAAAGCTAGAAGCTCTCCCGTAGACGGTCGTTCCTTAATGGGGGGTTGAAGGAGGTATCCCACATCGCCTGGAGAAGGGAAAGTGAAGGTATTCATAAGTACGGTGCTGATCTCCAATGGTATGATGCGTTTTTAGCGCAGTGGGGCAAAGAAAGCAAAATGTGGGGGCCAAGGGCCCAAAGCAGACAATATCATGCCATGTGGATTGGGCCGTTACAGCAGCAGCCCCTTCCCTTTTTATGATTTTCCTAAAACCAAACAGTGGACAAAGTCTTAAAACGCAGATAGTCTATCCTTGTTCCAAACAGGGTTATCAATTTGAGGATTCATAAATGCGTAGCCAAACAGTTTGATTCAGCCTTAATTTAAAAACCACTTCTTCCAAAAATGACATAGTTTTAGGTAGTCCATATTGTGAGTGAACCGGGTCCCGATCCGAGCCCGATTCGACCCGGCCCATTACCGTTCATCATCGTCTTCCTTGAGAAGACACTGTTCATCACTAACCCTAAAAATTCAGACTTTGTTTCGTGTATTTTTTGTTACCTTTGCTTTTTATTTTCAATCCTAATCAATGCCAGATATCCTAATTTAGGTTTTCCCATTGGTTTCGTAGTTTGAATTGAGTTTAAAAGCTCTGTCAAGCTTTCATGACTGTTTTGAATATTCACTCCATTCATGACCATTTCCCTATCAAAATCGATGGAGTTTGGCTTGTGATGATCCTTCGCTTATAGAGTTTCCATTTCCGTTCAATAAACTAACTTTGAAGTTCAGTAGGTACCCGCGACTTGCAAGTTGCTATATCTCCCTCATTTTTTATTCATTTCACTTATTTCTTCTTGTTTGGTGATCTTAGTGATATATTTTTAACAGTGTTATTTGTTATCACAGTGGAATATATGTGGATTAACAGTCCTATCAACGACTACCTTCTTGAGACATGAAATAACGCATTTATGGAGGGTACTTCTTTACTAGCTCCTAAACCTTAACCCCAGCTCTGGATAGATACCGTAGAGCTGAGGCTCAAGGGGAGTAGGGAGTAGCTGATATACCATAATTTGACTAGAGTACTCAGAACGTGACACGTGTCCTAGAAGAGTTCTTTAGTATACAGACCATAAGGGTAGCCGCCCATCTAATCTATTATCATACGGAACTTAATAGTAGTGGTTTCGAGCTGGTCACTACCTTTTATAGACTACCAACCTTAGAATAAGGAAGTAGAGTTCTATATGGAAACTACTATCTATGGATAGCTCGAAATCCCTACTTTTATAGCTTCCAATCTCACTCAACTTGGTAGATATACAACCAATAAATTAGACCATAAGGTACACTTTCAATTTATGTTCAATTTTTCTCTTGGATTACTATCTTTATTTCTTTACTAACTTTATCATCGGAGTGACTACCACCATAGCCTTCTGGTGACCTTCTAACCTTGAGTTCTTGACGGTCAATTTGAGAAAATAAGATTCCAGTTTAGAAAAGTGCAACATTAAACAACATGAAGAAATAAATTACAAAGGGGGGAAGAATAAAGTAAACGAGAAAAAAACCACAAAGAACATAGAGAATAAAAGGCAGTTTCAAAAGATTTCCACACCAATCAAACCCGCATCAGAAGATGAATGAAAGAAAAAAAATCATCATTTATGATTTTGCAAAATAATTGTGATACATGCAAAAATAACAAGTAATCCCCAATTCCAAAAACCCCCAAAATCCCCAATATTTTTTAAACCCAAACAGAAATACTCATCATGTTATTCGATCCAAAACATCATTAAAAATCACCAATTAATTCTTCTAAATGCATATAAAATACATGTTATTAATCCCCTACTAGTCCCTCAGGTTAGACTCCCTTATAGTCAATCTAGAGGAGGCCTTATTTAGCAGGGACTGAACCATGGACCGGTCAGTGGGCTGTTTCGGTGTCGAAATTCATTGTACTCCAAATGACCAGTTCGTGGCACACCATTCTTGGATGAGCCGTTAAAGTGTGTAGTTTAGAACGACGATGAAGTCGGTGAGTAATGCATGCGTGACCATTTCAGTATATCTCTATAGTGAGGTGTACAAGAAGATGTCAATGGCCATGGGATGTGTGGATGTGAATACCAATACATGGATGGAGAAGGAGATGAGTTGAGAGAGATAGAGAGATAGAGAGAGAGAGAGAGAGAGAGAGAGAGAGAGAGAGTGCGGTTACCAACTAAGAGTGTGAGAATTATAGATGAGAGCCCTAAAGGCTTGAGTTTCTAGAGAGAAAGTGTGTTAATAGAGCCTAGTTTGTTGGAGAGAGAGGAGGAAATAAGTTGGTTTAATTTTTTTTTTTTTTTACTTAAAAATGATTAAAATGTGAGGGTAAAATGGTAAAATCATTAATTCCATCAAAACCGTTAAACCGAAATTACTAACAATGGAGATAGTGTTATTTCAAAAACTATAAGGGTACTTCCTATCAATCTTCATCACAGATATGCCATTTGTTAAATGCTGTTAAAATATATCACTGGGATCACCAAACAACTTGTTAAGGATCCTATTGAGATAGTGTTATTTCATCTTCTTGTTTCAAAAATTGTTAAGGATCCTTGAACAATACTCCTCATCATAACTACGTAATCCACATAACCTCGAACTCTACTGATTGCATAATCTTAACTCCCCGAAAGCTTGTACTCCAAGTATGATGTAAAAGATAGTGGTAGGGTTCTTAAACAATTGGCTAATGATTTAGATATGCGTTAGAAAGCTATGAAAAAGCTTATGGAATAGTTTAGTGTTGCCCAGATATTTACCTTAGAAGGGCGAGGGGTGAATAGGGTATTTAACAAATATCAACACCCTCTACAAACTTTAAAATTGTATGCTGATATTGCACAAGTATGTAAAAAAGTAGAGAGAGAATGAGAGGACAAACACAATAATTTTTACGAGGTTCGAAAACCTTTCTACGTCATCAACTCAAGTAACCCCACTTGAGTTTTTCACTATCTTGATCTTCTTGCGGGTGGAGGTCAAACATTTACAACAAGAGCTCTTTACCCTTTTCCTAGCAAAATATCATCTTTTGCCTCACAAGGGTAGCACCTACAAGCAAATATCATCGCAATGAGAAGATATAAAGTTTTTTAACTAACAAGTATTCTCTTTAGGAGTAGATTGGTGGAATATATGCTCACTCTCTATAGATAGATCTGGTATAAACTTATAGTATTTAAGATGAGTATAACTTTTAAATATAGATTTTCAATGGCTAGATCTAATGTCAAGAATAAAGATATAGAAGTGTAAGTTTGTAAATAGAAAGCAATAAATGCTTTAGAGAATCTCTATTTATAGCTCGCAAAAGAATATGGCTGTTACATTTTGAAATAGAGTTGTTCCTTCATTTTTTGTCTGCTCAAAATTTGATTTTTGAAGTGCCAGATCGATGAATTCAATCGATTGAATTATCATCTGATTGATTAGATTAAGATCTATTTGACTGATAAGATAAACTGAATTGTCCAAAGAGTTTGAGGTTCAATTATTCAAGAACAATCAATCGACTGGTTCTGATGTACACTGTTTTAGCCTTTAAAAAAAAGTCGACTGATTCATCATTGAGGGTGACTGTATTGGACAATAGGTTCAAATGTTTATGAAAAGTTCATTCAGTCGACTAGTTATAGGAACTGGTTGACTAGTTTGTTCTATGTAAAAATAAGCTTTAAGAATCAATCGAGTGGTTCCATGAATTGGTCGACTAGTTTGGGCAGTAGATGTTTTCTTGCTTATTTTTCATCGTGTACTTTTGTCAAAACCTTTTGATCTTTCAAAACTTAAGGCGTGACAACGTTTTATTTTGAAAGAACATTTGAGGCTACTTCTTAGTTGATCATTTTCAATAGTAAGAGTTCCGACCAATGATCAATCTAATTCTAAATCACTCAAAACCCAAAATAAGAAAAATTAAGGTATTTTCTTAACTTGTTTTATTTCTTTGGACTTGAGTGTGCCTATTTTATTGAATTATCATGAGAGCATTCCACTTGATTTGATTTCAACCTTAAAGCATGTACTTTAGTGGAATGCTTTAGCTTGATAGATTTTGTCATTTATTTGTCAACAATCTTCTTTAACCTAGATGACCTATTTGTAGTGTCACTTGAATGAAACATTAGTCTATATGGACAATGTCTTCCAATCATCAAAATTACTGAGATGCCTTTGGTTGAAAACCTTTAGGGCTAACATTTAGATGTTAAGAATAGTTGTTTCTAAAAGTTCTTTATGCTCATGTGTTAAAGACCTTATATAGGCTAGGGTTTGAAACTTTATTTTTAGAATTAAAATCAAATTCGAAAATTGCTCTAGCCTGTGCTTGTTCAATTGAAAATGAGACTTGTTCGAACGAGAGCCCTCATTTGAACGAGACATCGAACAATGTCAAACAAGTAGCCGTTGAAATTTTCGTTCGAATGAGGTCAAACAATGACTCTCTGTTAGTGCCATTTGAACAAATCAAAGGCTCATTCGAATGAGAATAAAAGTGCTCGAGAGCCTTGCTTATTTGACATGTTATTGACCCTTTTCTGGTTTAAAAAAAAATTTCATATAAAACTAGAGTCAAATACATTGCAAATAGCCAACCACACATTAACACTTAAAAAAAACTTTAAAACCATTTTAAATGCTTGAAATGTGTGTGTGTTTGTGCAAAACTTTAGACTAATATGTCATGTCCTTTACTTCATACTTACTATTGTGAACCTTGTATTGTAAAGTCTGATCACGGTTCTTGGATACTAGAATGAATACAAGGCTAGAGAACACAACTCATATGGTATTGGACACATTACAACATATAATTTTGTCAACATAGATTATGTAAGGACCCATAATATTATTAAAAGGAAATTTGAGAAATTGTTAACATAGATTGAGGCTAGACCAGGAAATAATTAAAAATGTGTTTTAAGGACTGTGAAATGAGTCGATAAGTCATCAATATGACATAATGAGGCTAAAAAGAAATTTTGGTGATTTATTCAGGACTGGTGTGAGTCACAGGACTATATAGTCATTTACGGGACGTAGATAGATAACAAAATTCAAACGATGAAATTTGAGAAAACAGACTGCATATTTGAAATTAGAGCGTCAGAATTAGGTAGGATGCCAATTTTAGTACGATTCTAAAACGGTTTAAATTTGAGCATGTGTGCGAGCATAGTTGGCCAATTGGCCATGTGATGCTTTGGTATGGGTACAAACCTCTTAAAGAGAAACCTAATTAGATATTTTGAACTTGGACAAGTGGCATTGTATCATTGGGTGAGAAGGAATCTTTGAAGGAGTGATTGTGCGCAAATGGGTAGACCATTGGGTGGGTATGTGTGTGAAATGATTGTAAGATGACAAAAAGGAAAATGACCCATCCCTCTTCTGATTATTATTTTTTTTTTTGGGTAGACCACCCCATCCTTTCAACCTCTCCCTCATGCCACCCTCTTTTTACACACACACACACACACACTCTCTCTCGTTCTGTCTTTATCTAGTACGGCATTGTGTGTGTGTTGTACCGTGTTAATATATGTGTGTATAAATTTGGATGTGTGTGAGAGCGTAAAATGTGAAGAAGAATAAGCATGAAGGAATCGGAGGGGTGCACACTTGCGTAGCAGCAATGAAAGAATACGGCTGGGACGCCATTATTGGCCAAAACAAGCTTTCTTTTTCTCTCTATCTAGAAAGTTTACTCTTTCCCCAAACTGTGGCCATAATAGGAAAGGTAAGGGATTTTTGGCCACCTCTAGGTACTTGTGATGCATTATATATGAAGAAAAATGTGTGTGAAATGATTATAGGTGTGGAGTTATATATATATATATTTGTGTGTGTGTGCAATTGGGGCCTTATAGAAGAGAACCCATATGGGCTCTCTCTGTTTCATGATTATTTGAGACCTTAGGATGTTGCATAATTCACTACTGAATTTTTGAAATGGCATACAAGTGATGTAAAACGAAAAAGAGGTAAAAACAAGAATGAAAGGTGAGAAAAATAGTAGGGGGTTTTCTTACCCTTAAAATGACAAAGCATATATATATATATGTACAAACATATTTATATCCATGGGTAGGATAATGAAGTTGATGCATGAAATGGGTTTAATATTGAAGGAACCCAAATTTTGGCCTATTATATCCTAGCGGTAATGGGTATTTGGAAACACTTTGGTGTAAAATATATTTCTATATATGTAAATATAATAATATGATGTTAAATTTTGTCTTAATTAATGTGGATGAGAGAATTGTGATGAAAATAGGCTAGAATGTCTTTGGTTTGTTTGGCCGAATGACCTAGCGTTAATATTGTATGTGTCTATGTAGGCTAAGTTGTTAACATCTTGATCGGGTGTTTAATTCAAAATGTAGAGCTCTAATATATATGAATTGATGCTATAGAAGGTGAAACGCATGGACACAACTGATAGATGAGATTTTGGATTAAATTAGATATTGGTTTAATGTTTTGCATCAATTAAAAAGTGAAGTCACAACTTTGAATTTATTAAAGAATAGTTAATGTATTGAGTTTATACTAAAAGAGATTAAAGTTTGGGATTAAGATCTTAAGTTTATTATAAAGAGACTAACGTTGTGGGTCTAATTAAAATATGGTCAAGATCTTTGGTTAATTATAACAATAAAAATAAAAATCTAAAGTTTACTTGGAATAAAATTAATTTCTTTTCTTTAATAATAAACAGGTTTGGATATTTGTTTTTAAATAAAATAAGTTGGATATTTTGAATTTTATTTAAAGGAACTGATTAGGGTGTTGGGTATTCTCTTCGTCGGGTTTAATTCGAATGAGATTTAGGCATTCATTTCCTTTAGCAATGGGTCATTTGGGATTAACTGTTGAGTTTAGTAAATAGGCTTTATTTGAAATATAATAGATGGACCAAATTTGAGTCTTGTAAATAAACAGGTTGGGAAATGAAGTTTGATTTACATGAATGTGTAGAACTACAATGGCATCGCTGGGTAGAGAATAGATATCTAAAAGAGTTAATAAAATACAAGGAGACCATCCTTAGGGTCGATTTGTGAGACATTGTCTCGATAAACGTGTAACTTGTCCAAAAAATTAAAAAAATGCCCTTATGGGTTTAAAAGACAATCAAATAACTTAAAAATAATACGATAGAGCGTTCCTAGGATTTTTTAAGCCTGGGAATATGTTATTGATAACCGTTTGGGCAAACAGGTACCCGATGTAGGCTAATATGTAATTGGCCATAAAGAACCTTAAGATTTGATAAGATACCCTAATGTTGAGAGTCAAGATGGTCCCGAGAATTGAATAATGAGTGTGTAGGGAATTTAACAACATTATGAAAGACAGATGTAGTGTATCCTAATAGTGGGTTGATGATGGGAGGATGAAATGTTCTAAGTTATTGATGTGTATACTTGCTATGTGATTCACATGATATGTTTATTTGTATCATTTGACATCTTGCCATTATATTATCAATATGGTGTGAATATTATGTTGAATGCTAAGATGTTGGACATTTGCATAATGGTATTGGATACAAGTGATTGCCATGTTGATGCTTATCATGATTCCTATTTCTGTCATGGATATATATGATCACTGTTACTTCTGTATCTAATTGTTTATCTAATATCCTCTCTCATAGTTATTATTATGGGCTTGATGATGTCGTTAATTGTACTGTTTACCATACATGAGTGTTATAAGATTTGAGAGGATATTGATATTGATGAGCACAGTCTGTGTTATGGATTAAGATACTGGGATTATAGAAAAGAACATTTATGAGAAAAGGACTTGGAATGGGAATTAGTCACGTCTTTTTTGTGCTCTTGAGTGTGGTGAGGATTCGCTTTATTCGAGGTACCATTTATGATAGGGATGGTGTCTTTCCTCAGCTTGTGAGCTATAAACCCGTTCGGGTGGTCGTTTGTCTCTATCAGGTTAGTAGCTTGTAAACACTCAGGCTTACTGGGAGCCAAATTAGGTGAATACTCATGAAATTGAGATTATTGAAAGAATGGAATAAGATGAATAAGACTTTATCCCTTGTTGCTATAGATTGATTCACTTGAGATTATTTTCCTTGACTTATCTATGATACTTTATTATGATTATTGATGGACTGTACATTGCTAGTTGTGATACTATGATAATTATGAATGGTTGCTTAACTGTGAATGCATACATTGTTCTTGTGGCATTAAAAGAGCAAATTGAGGTGCTTTGTGAAATTATGTGTTTTTACTTATGTCATGTGTCCGATCTCCATATATTGACTACTTGACCATTATTATCCAACCACATGTAGTGGTGCGATGCCCTTTTGATACTTATGCTTATGTCTATGTTTGAGATATGATGATGTGGTGTGCTTGTGATGCATACTAGACTATAGGATAAGTCCTCTTCGGACTTGCATTAGTTTTTCACATGTTGCTTGCTTGTGTATATTAGAAAACCCTACTGAGCGTTGTGGCTCACCTTACTGTTCACGAGAATGACAGGTATTGACTTAATGGAAGATAACTACATGAGCGGTACAGGATGAATTGAAGTCACTGTAGTGCTTAGTTACTTTTATGTCTTTATTCAGTTATATTTATCAAGGATGCCTGTACCTTTCAAATTATTGTTGTATATAGGATGTATATATATTGGACTATAGAGTCAACTCTGAACGTTACCATATTGTACATTGTTGTTGGATTATTGGTATAGTGCCTTTGAAAGTAATCAACTTTATTTAATATCGTTACGGTACTTGAACAAGTCCAATCAGGAAACCAAATCGAAATCAATTTAATGAATCATTTCAAAAAAAAAAAGCCTATATTTTATGTACTTGATTAGAATGGTTAGTCCTATTACCCACAATGACCCTTTAGTTCGGCTCTGCGGGTCAAGGGCACGACAGATTAGCCAACACAACTTAGACACTGATTACGCCCAAAGAATAACGCGGTAGTTGTAGTGTAGCTTTGGGGTGTCGATTCCACAGGGAGACTAAATTAAAAGAATAATAGATAGAATTTCTGAAACTAAAGAGAGATTAAACGATTAACAAGAAAATAAAAGTAGAAAAAGTGATTTTGAATGCAAATTAAAATTAAATAAGCTAAATAACGGATGAAAATATTCAAATTTAACGAACAGTAGAGTTTCGGGAATCCCTTACACATATATGGTATTTTAATTATTCTTAATTCACTGATAACTCAATTGAGAAATTAAATTCCAAAAATCTCAATCGGAAGATTTAAAATTATGAACCAAAATTAAACTGAAAGTAACTCTTTGAAAAATCATTCAACACTTTTAAATCACACGAATTATTATTCACATTGAGAAAACCCAGCGACGACAATATACCCAACGAGCAATATTGCAGCAAAGAATTGAATCAATATAAATAACTAATTGTTCCAAAAATAATCAGAACATTAATCCATTCAATAGAAAAAGCATGACTGAATCTATAAACAGACTGAACCCTTTAATTATTCGGAGAATAAAATCTAACACTAAATTACGAATGATCATCAAAGAATTTAATAAATAAAAATCACATACTGGAATCAAAAATAAATTAAAATAACCATCTAGTGTGCAAGTTCATCCCTAACTCTACTTGAAAAAAAAGAAGTTTAACAAAACATCTCATTCTTTTTCTTCTTTCTCTCTCTTTTTCTTCACCTTTTTCAATTTTTTCAACTTCTTTTTTTTTCTTCTTTTTTTTCTTCAATAGAATAAACTTTGATGCTCATTGACTTTAATGCTCACCCAACTGAACACTTTTGCACTTTCTTCCTTTTTTTCTTTTTCTGCTTTTTTTTTTTTTTTCAATGCAACACAAAAGACAAGTAACGCAAATTTCACACCTAGTACACACTTGGAAGCAACAAGGGTAGAAAAAATTAAAGTATAGACTATACTCCAATGTGGAGAGGTATGGATGATGCTGGCACATGAAAAAAAAATGAAATGTGTTTGTTGGCTCAAAGTTGGCTACTAAGGGTCCATGATGAAAAAGGTTAGCTTGAAAGGCTCAAACGTTAATCCTAAATTGACCTTCGTCATATCCCAAGTATATCCGCCGTCATACCACCAACCATGTAATGATATTCTCAAAAGAAGTGCCCAATTCAACAGATCAATGAATGCTTATCACAATTTGAATTTGAGGGCTCTCAATTCTCTCCAAAACACACATGAATACTTAAGCAAAAGAGTTCTCTAGCTACATGTGTCAACCACCATCTTACCACAAAGTTTGGATAAGTGCACTAAAAATTCTGTGAATGCCTCAGTAGAATGATTATAGTGGATTCGGTGAATTCACAAAAATAGCTATGAATGAAAATGAGTACTCATGTGAAAGAGATACACGTGTGATGCAAATTTTAAAAAAATTTTGACACATGAAAATATGAATTTGCAATCACCCACCCCCCAACTTAAATGAAACATTGTCCTCAATGTTTAACAATCAAAATTGAATGAAGGGTTCTAAAAAGGAGAGAATACACCTGATGTGTCGTGGGAAGCTCGCTAAGCACCAAAGATGGCATCCTAAACTTGACAAAATGAAACTAACCTGCAAATAAAAACAAAGAAAAACAGCAGCAAACAAAAAGAAAAAGAAGAAAGATAAAACAAAACAAAAATAAAACAAAATAAAATAAAATAATAAAATAATAAAAAAAATAAAAAAAAAACATAGCTGCATGGCGCTATCAAGGGTGATAAACTAGGTCCATAAGTGGAATGTCTTCCACCTCTAGAACTTGCCTATCAAACAAAACTTTAAGGTGCTGGCCATTTAATTTAAAAACCCGACCATCGTTAGGATCCTCTATTTCGACTACCCCATGTCCAAAAACATTTTTCACTATAAAAGGGCCTGTCCATCTAGACCTAAGTTTTCCTGGGTGCTTATGGAGTCTAGAATCATATAAAAATACTCGATCATCAGGCTTAAAAGTTTTTCTCAAAATATTTTTATCATGAAATGCTTTCATTTTAGCCTTATAGATTCTAGAATTCTCATAAGCATCATTTCTCAATTCTTCTAACTCAGTCAATTGCAATTTTCTCAACTTACCTGCTTCTCCTATGTCAAAATTGAAATGCTTTACGGCCCAATAAGCTCGATGCTTGAGCTCCACAGGTAAGTGACAAGGCTTTCCAAAAACAAGCCTATAAGGTGACATGCCTAAGGGAGTTTTGAAAGCTATACGGTAGGCCCAAAGTGCATCAACTAATCTCAAAGACCAATCTTTGCGATCCGGGTTAACCGTTTTTTCTAAAATTTGCTTAATTTCCCTATTTGCAAGTTCTACCTGTCCACTGGTCTGGGGATGATAAGCAGTAGAGACTTTATGTACCACCCCATATTTTTTCATCAAGGCCTCAAAAGAACGGTTACAAAAGTGTGTGCCTCGGTCACTAATGATAGCATGTGGTGTACCAAATCGAGACAACACATTCTCTTTAAGAAATTTAATCACCATCTTATTATCATTACACCTGCAAGCTGCGGCCTCTACCCATTTTGAGACATAATCTACTGCCACAATAATATAGAGATATCCAAAAGAGGGAGAAAATGGTCCCATGAAATCAATGCCCCAACAATCAAAAATTTCAATCACTAAAATTGGGTTTAAAGGCATCATATTACGACGGGTCATAGCTCCTAACTTTTGACACTGTTCACATGATCGACAATAGATGTTAGCATCCTTAAATAAGGTAGGCCAATAAAATCCACACTGCAAAATTTTTGCAGCGGTTTTCTTCATTGAAAAGTGGCCCCCACAAGCTTGGGTGTGACAAAATTCTAAAACACTAGTAATCTCTTCATCAGGGATGCATCGCCTTAAAATTTGGTCAGGGCAGTATTTGAAAAGAAAAGGGTCATCCCAATAGAAATTACGTACCTCAGTCATGAACTTCCTCTTGTCTTGAGCGCTCCAATCCACTGGTATCTCACCTGCAACCAAATAATTCACAATATGAGCAAACCATGGTAAAGAAGTAATAGAAAGTAAATGCTCATAAGGAAAATCATCTCTGATTGGTAGGTGGTCAGAAATGTCCTCAAATGTGAGCCTCGAGAGATGGTCAGCCACTACGTTCTCCACTCCTTTCTTATCTTTGATGGTGATGTGAAATTCCTGCAAAAGTAAAATCCACCGTATTAATCGCGCCTTAGCATCCTTCTTTGTGAGAAGGTACTTAAGGGCTGCATGATCTGTGAAAACAAGAATAGGGGAACCAATTAAATAAGCACGAAATTTGTCCAAAGCAAACACAATTGCTAGCAACTCTTTTTCAGTAGTAGAGTAATTCATTTGAGCACTATTTAGAGTTCTACTAGCATAGTAAATGACGAATGGCTTCTTCTCCCTTCGCTGTCCAAGAACAACACCTACAGCATAATCACTAGCATCACACATAATCTCAAAAGGTAAAGTCCAATCAGGTGGCTGCATTATAGGTGCTGAAGTAAGCTTGCCAATTAGAGTTTTAAATGCCTCTTGACATGCTTGTGTCTACTCAAATGGGGCGTCTTTAGCTAGAAGGTCACATAGTGGTCTAGATATGCTAGAAAATTCTGTATAAACCTCCTATAAAAGCCTGCATGACCAAGAAAAGATCTCACATCCTTGACTGTCTTAGGTGTGGGCAATTTAGAGATTAATTCAATCTTAGATTGATCAACCTCTATCCCTCTAGAAGAAATAATATGCCCTAAGACAATACCTGAAGGGACCATAAAATGACATTTTTCCCAATTCAAAACCAAGTCCTTCTCCTCACAATGGGTCAACACTTTCTCTAAATTCATTAAGCATGCATCAAAAGAAGATCCAAACACAGTCACATCATCCATAAACACTTCCATGCAATTTTCAACCATATCACTAAAAATACTCATCATGCAACGTTGAAAAGTAACAGGTGCATTACACAATCCAAATGGCATTCTACGAAAAGCATAAGTACCAAAAGGACAAGTAAAAGTGGTTTTTTCCTGGTCTTCTAATGCAATTTCAATTTGATAATAACCAGAATAACCATCTAAGAAACAATAATAAGGATGACCAGCCACACGCTCAAGAATTTGATCAATAAAAGGGAGAGGAAAATGGTCTTTTTGAGTGGCGGCATTCAGTTTTCTATAATCAATGCACATCCGCCATCCAGTCACAAGTCTTGTAGGGACTAACTCTCCTAGGTCATTTTTTATCACAGTGACACTTGACTTTTTCGGGACAACCTGCGTAGGACTAACCCATTTACTATCAGCAATAGGATATATAATGCCTGCGTCTAATAGTTTCAAAACCTCATTTTTCACCACTTCCTTCATAGTGGGATTAAGCCTACGCTGGGGGTCTCTACGAGGGTTAGTTCCTTCCTCCAAATTAATTTTATGCGAACAAACTAGGGGACTAACACCTTTTATGTCAACTATGCTCCAACCTATAGCCGGCCTATGCCTATTCAGGGTCTGAATTAATTTCTCGCCTTGGGACTCAGATAATTCAAATGAAATAATAACAGGAAAAATGTCACCTGGACCAAGGAAAGCATGCTTTAAACCCTTAGGCAAGGCTTCAATTCAACTTTTGGGGGCACCACACTTGAAGGAATCTGCTCTTCCCTTTTTGTAGGTAACTCTTCAAACTTTGGTTGCCACCCCCGTGCTCCATAATCCTGAGTCCTGTCAAAAATAGCACAAATATCGACCACATCAGATAGATCAGCAATATAATGGAACTCAGAATTAACCAAAAAATGGTCAAGGGGATCGGAATCATGAGTTGGAGGAACTCCCCTATCTATGAATGAATCAACGAGTGAATCAATCATGTATGTCTGGTGGCACTCATCATCCTCTTCTAGCTGTTTTGCAACATGAAATATATTCACCTCAAGAGTCATGTTCCCAAAAGACAGCTTCATAAGTCCATTCCTACAATTGATAAGAGCATTAGCTGTGGCAAGGAAAGGCCTACCTAAAATCAAAGGAATTTTAGAGGTAGAATCAACAGTAGAGTTAGTGTCAAGGATTATGAAATCAACAGGATAATAAAATTTATCAACTTGAATTAAAACATCCTCTACCACACCCCGTGGTGCTCTGACTGAACGGTCAGCCAATTACAATACCACAGAGGTTGGTTTGATCTCTCCCAACCCCATCTGCAAGTAAATAGAATAAGGCATTAAATTCACACTTGCTCCTAAATCAAGTAAAGCTTGTCCAAACTCATGATTTCCAATACTGCATGCAATGGTTGGACAACCAGGATCCTTGTACTTGGGGGGGATCCTCTGCTCAATGAGAGCACTAACTTGCTCTGTCAGAAATGCTGTCTTCTTCACGTGGTGCTTCCTCTTAACTATACATAAATCCTTAAGAACCTTTGCATAAGTAGGAACTTGCTTAATTACATGCAAAAGAGGAAGATTGATTTTTACCTGCCTGAGATTTTCGAGGATTTCATTATTAGGATCCAGAGTGTGCTTGGTTGATTTTAAAGCCTGAGGGAATGGTACCTTAACATAATTCTTCATCACCTCTGGTTTCTTGGGCAGTTCATCATTGCTACCATCCTGTTCCTTTTCTACATCCTCTCATTTGTCCATGATTGGGATGTGCAAGGACTTACCACTTCGAGTCACAATGGCGTGTGCATCCTTCAGATTCTCTTGTGCCATGTGTTGACCTTGGGGTGTGGATTGAGCTTGGGAAGGTAATCGGCCTCGCTCATTCACACTCAAAGAGCTCATCAATTTAGACACTTGGCTCTTTATCTCTTTGTTTTCTTCGACAACCTGCATGATCAAAGATTCAAATTTTTGGTTAGTCTTACCCTGTGCTTCATTAAATACCTGTAAAGTATCTTCTAAAGAATTCCTAGAAGATGAAGATGCATGATATGGTGCATGATATGGTGCAGGGTATGATCTAGGAGGCTGTGCAGGTGGTGGTGCATGTGGCTAACTTTCAGATTTCCAGCTAAAATTGGGGTGATTGCGCCACCCTGGATTGTAAGTCTCAGTGTAGGGTGTGAAAGGCTTCTTGTACATACCTAGGGTATTACATTGGTCCTCATACATCCCTCTCATCTCAGCTGATGTGGGACACTCTTGGGCAAGGTGATCTACCCCGCCACACACTAAACATGGTCTAAAAAGCTTTGCATGATTAGCCAAGTGTGTTGGCTTTACGTCTCTAGCCTTTAGCATCTCTAACTCTCTAGTGAGTGTCTCAACCTTAACTTTCAAATTATCCTCCTCCCTAAGATGGTAAATTCCCCCACTCTGTTGGTTCCCTATAGGTCGTGACCTATTTGTGCTCTCAATAGCACTAGGTCCTGTCCATGTGTGAGCTTTTTCAGCAAGCTCATTAAGATACTCTATGGCCTCATCAGGATCTTTCTGTAAAAACTCACCATTACACATTATCTCTACAAATTGGCGCTCTCTAGGTGTAAGTCCCTCATAAAAATAGCTCACTACACGCCAACTCTCATACCCATGGTGAGGGCATATACCCAATAACTCCTTAAACCTCTCCCAAGACTGATATAAAGTCTCACTATCCTTTTGTGCAAAGGTAGAAATCTGTCTTTTTAAAGCATTGGTCTTGTGTTGGGGAAAGTATTTAGTGAAGAAAATCTGGGTCATCTCATTCCACGATCCAATTGACCGTGGTCTCAGTGAGTATAGCCAACTCTTAGCTCGATCCTTCAAAGAGAAAGGAAAGAACTTAAGTCTCACAATGTCTTGTGTTGCATTCTGACTATGAAAAGTCGCAACTACCTCTTCAAACTCCCTAATATGCACATATGGATTCTCATTTTCCAAACCATGAAATGTAGGGAGTAACTGCATTACCCCCGTTTTAACATCAATTGGACGGGCATTGGGTGGAAACATGATGCATGATGGTATAGCTGTGCGTGTAGGGTGAAGGTAATCCTGAAGAGTCCTAGTGGGTTGATCCTCATATTCACTCATATTTTCAGAATTGGAAGTATTATCAAACAAAGAATTAGAAAAACAAGAAAAATTAGACTCTAAATCCGACTCTAACATAGGCCTATAAGCAAAGCGGCCTAATACGTCCCTATACCTATTATGCATGCAAGATGACAATAATAAAATAAATAAGTAAAAAAAAAGGAATAAAAGAAAATGAAAAAATAAATAACTAAAAAATAAAAATAAAAAATGAAAATAATAATAATAATAAAGCAACTAAAAAGAAGGAACGAAGTTACCGCCTTTACAAACTGTTGAAAAGAAAAACTATCTACTGATTCTTCTACCGTCTCCCCGGCAACGGCGCCAAAATTTGATTATGCCCAAAGAATAACGCGGTAGTTGTAGTGTAGCTTTGGGGTGTCGATTCCACAGGGAGACTAAATTAAAAGAATAATAAACAGAATTTCTGAAACTAAAGAAAACATTAGACGGTTAACGAGAAAATAAAAATATAGAAAAGTGATTTTTGAATGCAACTAAAAATTAAACAAGCTGAATAATGGATGAAAATATTCAAATTTAACGAACAGTAGAGTTTCGGGAATCCCTTGCACATAACTGGTATTTTAATTATTTTTAATTCACTGTTAACTCAATTGAGAATTTGAATTCTAAATATCTCAATCGGAAGATATAAAAATTATGAACCAAAATTAAACTGAAAATAACTCTGTGAAAAATCATTCAACACTTTTAAATCCCCCAAATTAATATTCACATTAATAAAATCCAACGACGACAATATACCCAACGAGCAATATTGCAGCAGAGAATTGAATTAATATAAATAACTAATTGTTCCAAAAATAATCAAAACATGAATCCATTCGATAGAAAAAGCATGACTAGATCTATAAACGGACTAAACCCTTTAATTATTCGGAAAATAAAACCCAACAATTAATTATGAATGATCATCAAAGAATTTAACAAGTGAAAACCACGTACAGGAATCAAAAATAAATTAAAATAACCATCTATGGTGCAAGTTCATCCCTAACTCTACTTGAAAATTTAGTTACCCATGTACAGGACGGATAACATAAATTTCACGGAGAACAATCGAGCCATGGAGTAGCTGCACTGATGTTTTCTTCTTCTCTGCGCCGCACAGCCGCACAATCTCCCTCTCTGTTCACTCTTCTGTCGCCGTCCCTGTTCTCTCTATATTTTCCTCTTTAATTAGCCCTAAAAAAAAAACACCTCCGCACGGGCCTGGGCCCACTTAAGCCTTACTTGATTCAGTCGCGCCATTTAGCCAAGGCCACACAACCGCATGCCCAAGCTGCAACGCAGCAGGCCAGTGCGCACAGCCAAGCTTATTTTTATTCAAGCCCAACGCCTATTGCATCCAACAGGGCCCCACACAATGGCTGCCACCTCACGCCCCAAATGAGCATAAGCTTCAACTGTACAAAGCCATTTGGCTTTTTCTTTCTTTTTTTCATTTCCTTTGACTTTTCAAACCATTTTCTTTTGATTTTTTTCTTTTTCTTATCTTGCTTTACTTTATGCATTCTGTCCATTACGTTGGAAACTATCCCAGTCACATAAAGTTGCTTTTTTTTTTCTTCTCCAGCCGCACATGTCCAGCAGCGCCCATCTTTACGCTCCGTTTTCTATGAGATAACAACTGAATCTTAACTCGGGCTCTTCACGAAAGTTGTAGCCCCGGATGAGTAGATAATTTTAGACTCAAGAACCATCTGATTTGGACTTTGGAAGCTCAAGTTACAGCTCCTTCAAGTTGGCTGGACGGACAGAATTTAGAGCAGCTTTTCAAACCTGATTTCGAAATAATGTTTGGAGGCCCAAACGAACTCCGATTTTTACAAACCAAACCTTTCTGAAAAGCCCAAGACGTCCTCTAAAAATTTCATGAAGACCGTTTTCTCATTCTGAAACTTTAACGTCATCCAAATCTCAATTGAAACTCAATAGTCGAATCTGCCAAAAAGTCAAAAATAGTCCCAAAAATATTAAGTGAAAAGCGCAATTGCAAACTATCTCTCGCCAACAAATAATGCAATATTTGAGATATAAAATCTTATAATTTAATGCTCAAATACCTCTTATTGTAAATAGAAATTGAATAAAATAATATCAAGTATATTCCCACATTTCTATCTACTTTCTAACATTTTAATCAAATAATGGGATATTTAGAGTGCACTTTCGCGCACTCATCAGGTGAACACACTCAATGAAGAATTTGGCAATTACGTACAAGTAACAAGCAAACATTGATCTTATGATAGGCGCACTAACAAATGAGACTTCCACCACTCTTTCCACAAGCTTGCTTGAGATCAGAAAGATCAACATAAAAGGGTTTTAATGTGGCTCGGGATGGGGCTATATGAAGAAGAGACTAAAAAGGATTCAAAAACTTCCAAGTACATACTAAGAGAATTTCATTAATAATCATACCAACCAAACTTTTTACTTGATGTACTCTTCCACTTTCCAAATCACTGAATAGCAAAACGTCTCCTTCTTCTTCTGTCTCTCTTTTTTTTTCTCTTTTTTTTTTTTTCAAAATTTTTCAATTTTTTTTTTTTTTTACATTGACTTTGTTGCTCACTCACTTGAATATTTTGCACTTGTATTCTTTCTTTTTCTTTTTCTACTTTTTTTTTTGCAACATAAAAGACAAGACATGCAAATTCCATACCTAGTACACACTTGGAAGCAAAAAGGGTAGAAAAATTAATGTATAGGCTATACTCCAATGTGGAGAGGTATGGATGATGTAGGCACATGAAAAAAACTAAATGTGTTTGTTGGCTCAAATTTGGCTACTAAGGGTCTATGATGAGAAGGGTTAGCTTGAAAGGCTCAAATGTTAATCCTAAATTGACCTTTGTCATATCCCAAGTATATCCGCCGTCATACCACCAACCATGTAATGATATTCTCAAAAGAAGTTCCCAATTCAACAGATCAATGAATGCTTATCACAAACTGAATTTGAAGGCTCTCAATTCTCTCTAAAACACACATGAATACTTAAGCAAAAGAGTTCTCTAGCTACATGTGTCAAACCACCATCTTACCACAAAGTTTGGATAAGTGCATTAAAAGTTCTGTGAATGCCTTAGCAGAATGATTATAATGGATTCGGTGAATTCACAAAAATAGCTATGAATAAGAATGAGTACTCATGTGAAAAGATGCACGTGTGATGCAAATTTTTTAAAAAAATTGGACACATGAAAATATGCCACAACAATTTAAATGCTGAATTTGCAACCACCACCCCCCAACTTAGATGAAACATTGTCCTCAATATTTGACAATCAAAATTGAATGGAGGGTACTAAAAAGGAGAGAATACACTTGATTGTGACGTGGGCAGCTCGCTAAGCACCAAAGATGGCAACCTAAACCGACAAAATGAAATTAACCTGCAAAATAAAAACAAAGAAAACAGCAGCAAACAAAAAAAAATAACGAAAATAAAAGAAAACAAAAACAAAATAAAACAAATAAAATAAATACATACCTGTATAGCGCGATCAAGGTGGATAGACCGGATCCTCAAGTGGAATGTCTTCCACTTCAGGAACTTGCCTATCAATCAAAACTTTAAGGCGCTGGCCATTTACTTTAAAAACTCGACCATCCTTAGGATCCTCTATTTCAACTACCCCATGTCCAAATACATTTTTCACTATAAAGGAGCCTGTCCACCTAGACATAAGTTTTCTTGTGTGCTTATCGAGTCTAGAATCATATAAGAAAACTTGATCATTAGGCTTAAATGTTTTTCTCAAAATATTGTTATCATGCAATACTTTCATTTTAACTCGATCAGCAATGCTCCATCCCATGACTGACCTATTCTTACTTAGGATCTGACTTGACCTTGAGACTCAGATAATTTAGATGAGATAGTAACAGGACGAGTGTCACCTGGATCATAGAAGGCATGCTGTAAACCCTTCGGCAAAGATTTCAATTCAACTTTGGGTGCGACCATACTTGAAAGAATCTGCTCTTCCCTTTTTGTAGGCAACTCCTCAAACTTCGGTTGCCATCTCCGTGCTCCATAATCCTGAGTTTTGTCAAAAATAGCACAAACATCAACCACATCAGATGGATGCGAAATAAAATCAAACTCAGAATTAACAAGAAAATACTCAAAGGGATCAGGATCAAGAGTTGGAAGAACTCCCTTATCAACGAGTGAATCAATCATGTACGTCTGGTGGCACTCGTCCTCCTCTTCTGGCTGTTCTGCAACATGAAAGATGCTCACCTTGAGGGTCATGTTTCCAAAAGACAGCTTCATAAGCCCATTCCTGCAATTAATAAGAGCATTAGCAGTGGCAAGGAAAGGCCTACCTAAAATCAACGAAATTTTTGAATTAGAATCAACAACAGAGCTAGTGTCAAGGATTATGAAATCAACAGGATAATAAAATTTATCAACTTGAATTAGAACATCCTCTACCACACCCCGTGGTGCTCTGACTGAACGGTCAGCCAATTGCAATACCATAGAAGTTGGTTTGATCTCTCCCAATCCCAACTGCAAGTAAATAGAATAAGGTATTAAATTCACACTTGCTCCTAAATCAAGCAATGCTTGCCCAAACTCATGATTTCCAATACTGCATGCAATGGTTGGACAACCAGGATCCTTGTACTTAGGGGGAATCCTCTGCTCAATGAGAGCACTAACTTGCTCTGTCAGGAATGCTGTCTTCTTCACATGGTGCTTCCTCTTAACTGTACATAAATCCTTAAGAACCTTTGCATAAGTAGGAACTTGCTTAATTACATGCAAAAGAGGAAGATTGATTTTTACCTGCCTGAGATTTTCGAGGATTTCATTATTAGGATCCAGAGTGCGCTTGGTTGATTTTAAAGCCTGAGTGAATGGTACCTTAACATAATTCTTCATCACCTCTGGTTCCTTGGGCAGTTCAGCATTGCTACCATCCTGTTCCTTTTCCACATTCTCTGATTTGTCCATGATTGGGATGTGCAAGGACTTACCACTTCGAGTCATAATGGCGTTTGCATCCTTCAGATTCTCTTGTGCCATGTGTTGACCTTGGGGTGTGGATTGAGCTTGGGAAGGGAATCGGCCTCGCTCATTCACACTCAAAGAGCTCATCAATTTAGACACTTGGCTCTTTATCTTTTTGTTTTCTTCAACAACCTGCGTGATCAAAGATTCAAATTTTTAGTTAGTCTTACCCTGTGCTTCAATAAATACCTGTAAAGTATCTTTTAAAGAATTCCTAGAAGATGAAGATGCATGATATGGGGCATGATATGGTGCAGGGTATGATCTAAGAGGCTGTGCAGGTGGTGGTGCATATGGCTGGCTTTCAGATTTTCAGCTAAAATTGGGGTGATTGCGCCACCCTGGATTGTAAGTCTCAGAGTAGGGTGTAAAAGGCTTCTTGTACATACTTAGGGTATTACATTGGTCCTCATACATCCCTCTCATCTCAGCTGATGTGGGACACTCTTGGGCAAGGTGATCTACCCCGCCACACACTGAACATGGTCTAAAAGGCTCTGCATGATTAGCCAAGTGTGTTGGCTTTACGTCTCTAGCCTTTAGCATCTCTAACTCTCTAGTGAGTGTCTCAACCTTAACTTTCAAATTATCCTCCTCCCTAAGATGGTAGATTCCCTCACTATGTTGGCTCCCTATAGGTCGTGACTTATTTGTGCTCTCAGTAGCACTAGGTCCTGTCCATGTGTGAGCTTTTTCAGTAAGCTCATTAAGATACTCTATGGCCTCATCAAGATCTTTCTGCAAGAACTCACCATTACACATCATCTCTACAAATTCGCATTCTCTAGGTGTAAGTCCCTCGTAAAAATAGCTTACTATACGCCAACTCTCATACCCATGGTGAGGGCATATTCTCAATAACTCCTTAAATCTCTCCCAAGACTGATACAAAGTCTCACTATCTTTTTATGCAAAGGTAGAAATCTGTCTTTTTAAAGCATTGGTCTTATGTTGGGGAAAGTATTTAGTGAAGAAAATCTGGGTCATCTCATTCCACGATCCAATTGACCGTGGTCTCAGTGAGTATAACCAACTCTTAGCTCCATCCTTCAAAGAGAAAGGAAAGAACTTAAGTCTCACAATGTCTTGTGTTGCATGTTGACTATGGAAAGTCGCAACTACCTCTTCAAACTCCCTAATGTGCACATATGGATTCTCATTTTCCAAACCATGAAATATAGGGAGTAACTGTATCACCCCCGTTTTAACATCAATTGGACGAGCATTGGGTAGAAACATGATGCATGATGGTGTAGCTGTGCGTGTAGGGTGAAGGTAATCCTAAAGAGTCCTAGTGGGTTGATCCTCATATTCACTCATATTTGCAGAATTGGAAGTATTATCAAACAAAGAATTAGAAAAACAAGAAAAATTAGAGTCTAAATCCGACTCTAACACAGGCCTACAAGCAAAGGAGCCTAATGCGTCCCCATACCTATTATGCATGCAAGATGACAATAATAAAAAAAAAATAAAATAAAATAAAATAAAAAAATAAAAATAAAAATAAAAATAAAATAAAAAGATAATAATAATAATAATGCAGCAAGTAAAAAGAAGGGAACGAAGTTACCGCCTTTACAAACTGCTGAAAAGAAAAACTATCTACTGATTCTTCTACTGTCTCCCCGGCAACGGCGCCAAAATTTGATTACGCCCAAAGAATAACGCGGTAGTTGTAGTGTAGCTTTGGGGTGTCGATTCCACAAGGAGACTAAATTAAAAGAATAATAGACAGAATTTTTGAAACTAAAGAGAGATTAAACGATTAACGAGAAAATAAAAGTAGAAAAAGTGATTTTGAATGCAAATTAAAATTAAATAAGCTGAATAACGGATGAAAATATTCAAATTTAACGAACAGTAGAGTTTCGAGAATCCCTTACACATATATGGTATTTTAATTATTCTTAATTCACTGATAACTCAATTGAGAAATTAAATTCTAAAAATCTCAATCGGAAGATTTAAAATTATGAACCAAAATTAAACTGAAAGTAACTCTTTGAAAAATCATTCAACACTTTTAAATCACACAAATTATTATTCACATTAAGAAAACCCAGCGACGACAATATACCCAACGAGCAATATTGCAGCAAAGAATTGAATCAATATAAATAACTAATTGTTCCAAAAATAATCAAAACATTAATCCATTCAATAGAAAAAGCATGACTGAATCTATAAACAGACTGAACCCTTTAATTATTCGGAGAATAAAATCTAACACTAAATTACGAATGATCATCAAAAAATTTAATAAATAAAAATCACATACTGGAATCAAAAATAAATTAAAATAACCATCTAGTGTACAAGTTCATCCCTAACTCTACTTGAAGATTTAGTTATCCATGTGCAGAACGGATAATGTAAATCTCACGAAAAAATACTGAACCATGAAATCGCTGCGGCTTCGTCTCTGCGCCAGAACTGCTTCTGTCTTCTTTTTTTGCACAGCGCCTTTCGCCGCACCACTGCTCTCTCTTTTCTGTTTACTCCGTAGCCGCTTCAATGCCCTAGGCGTTAGTGCCTGGGCCTTGGTCCCTGCTGCACCAGCCAAACCCATCACGCGCCAGCATCTTTATGTTAAAACAGCCCTTTAAAAACCGTACGCTCAAGCCCAAACCGCGCTTGGACTCCAGCGCACTAAGCCGCACAAGCCCTGCTGCCGCGCCAATTCCTACGCGCTCCTGGCCCAAGCGCCCTACCTTTTTAATTCTTTTGGCTTTCCAAACTTTTTGTTGTTTTCCTTTTCTTTCTTTACTTTTAAACCCAAACCACCATCTTTGACTTTTCAAACCCTTTTTTTTTCTTTCCTTATTCTTCTAATTTTCAATCAAAATCATCCCACGTCAGTTGCTTCTTTTGCACCTTTTTTTTTTCTTTTCTTTCTTTTTTCCTTTTCCAGTCGCACATGTCCACATCTACCACTTTTACGCCCCATTTTCTATCAGATAATGACTGAATTTTGACTCGGGCCCTTCACGAAAGTTGTAGCCCTCGATGAGTAGATAATTTTAGACTCAAAAAGCACCTGATTTGGACTTCGGATGAGCCCTTAAAGTTAGCTGGACGAACAAGTTCATGACAGCTTTCCAGGCCTATCTTTGAAATAATGTTTGGAGGTCCAAACGAATTCCAATTTTTGCAAACCAAACCTTTCTAAAAAGCCCAAGACGTCCTCTAAAAACTTCATGAAGACCGTTTTTACATTCTGAAAATCTAACGCCATCCAAATCTCAATGGTCTAATCTGCCAAAAAGCCAAAAATAGTTCCAAAAATATTAAGTGTGAAGCGTAATTGCAAACTATCTCTCGCCAACAAAAAAATGTAATATTTGAGATATAAAATCTTATAAAATAATACTCAAATATATCTAACTGTAAATAGAAATTAAATTTAATAAAATCAATTGAAGCCCAACATTTCTATTCATATTTCTAGCAATTTAATCCAATAATCGGGTATTAAGAGTGCACTTTCGCGCATTCATCAGACACCAAGTCCTAATAGATTTAAATCACATAAAATCATAAAATGTGTTGCCCATATTAGAATATGAGTGTTCAACTTAAAATATTTAAGTTTTCTGTTTGTGATCATTATTACAACTTAATTTTATGCTCTTCTCTGGTCGTATCATAAAATACTATGCAGAATACAATGTAATAAACATCTTGTTCATAAATTATCGAATAAATTAAAATTTTATAATACTAAAATAAGTAATAGTAAATATATTCAAATCTAACACTAATCATGTTCACACAAACACTAATGATGTATTGTTTGGTTGTGTTGTGTGTGTGTGTGTGTGTGTGTGTGTGTGTGTGTGTGTGAGAGAGAGAGAGAGAGAGAGTGACCAAGCAAATAATTTTGGAACAATACTTAGCTGTAAACCAGGTAGGAGTAACTTCCTCCTATCCGGGTATGTGTTTTAACCACAATTTGTCATGTATGCAATGCACATGTATATTTTTTATTTTATTTAATTTTTATTTTTTAGTTTAAACTATATAGTCATATAAACTAAAACTAAATAGTCACATGATATTCATGTGATTGCATACGTGTCAGATTAAAGTTGTGACATATGTTTGGGTAAGAAGATATTCCTCTTATCTGGGTTGGAACAAATAGTGTCCATAATTATTAGGTTGTGTTGAGCGTTTGCTTTGATGAGACATATAATGATTCTTTGTTAGAATTCAATAGAAATTAAGTTATTTTTTTGGGTAAGCCAATAGAAATTTAGTTGTTAATTCAATAATCAATAAGAAGTTGATCAAGAAAAAGAGTAATTGGTCTCATACTATATGTTACGATTCAAGTTATAAATAATAAGTTGTGTGCACACACATGGGCATCCAAAGTATGGACCACTCTTTTTAATTTTTTTAATTTCTTTGCCAAGTTTATCCAATTATAAAAGTTCATCTATGTTGGGTATATTATAATATTTTGTAATTTGTCTTATTTTATTTGTGTAATTAAGTTGAATTGCTGAGAATGGGTCTTGACACAACGATAAAGATATTATATATTGATAAAGTTATGCATGCATATTAGAGAGAATAATAAAAGGCCTAATGCACTATAACAACAAGAGTCCTAACTCACTAATAGCCCCGCTCAAACTCAAGGTGGAGTGCTAGAGATCAACTTGAGTTTAAAGATAAGATCACGGAGATGTCTTGGAGGATGAGATTTCACGAACTGATCTATAAACTAATCATGGGAACCAAAAAAGAGAAGCTGAAGAGATCCCTAGAAAAGATGATGGCGGACAAAGTGACAATCAATCTCTATATATTTCATCCATTCATGAAACACATCATTATCCATAATTTGAATAACACTCCTATTATACTAGTAGATAAGATTGGCTGTAGGAGAGAGACACCCATGTCCTATAACAGCCACATTAACCGAAAAAGCTAGAAAATAGTATCAACAATAACACAATACTCAGCCTCGGTGCTATATCAGGCAACATTATTTTTTTTCTTTTTGTGTTGTAAAGATTTGAAAAATTAGGATAAATTTTTCGTTTTGTCGGTAGGACACTATTCATGCACTATTTACCTGTAGAGCATTACACATGCATCATTTAGATATAAGTCATATTTAAAAGCATAATTTAAGTATGCCATAGAAGAGAAATATGCTTAGAATGTTAAAATACACCTCCTATAAGAATTTGAGCTGAATCGGAGATAGTTTGTAAAATGAACCCGAAAAGAGCATCCTAGGTGGCCCGGGTGGGTCCGGCCGCAACCGCCAACAGGAGAAAATAATTTTTTTGAAAAAATATCATTTAAAATAATTTTAAGAAATTTGGTTAAAGTAGAATATCAAATTGAGGCACTTCGGAACGAGTTGTAGTGTAACGGGGTTCTGCGGATCATTAAGGGCAAAATGGTCTTTTCACCCCTTGACCCCTTTACTATAAATATGACCCTTGAGAAATAAAATTATCAAAAATGGGGTTGAGAAAGAGCAGCAGGTCGTGCATGGAGATAAAAGGTGAGAAAAACCTAGGTTTTCTAACTTTCTACCTTCTAAAACTCATCTCTAGGCTTGGAATTTCACAAGGCTTCCTTCGAGGAAGTTGTTCCCCACGTCAAGGGCTACGTTATTACTAATTGGTTTGTCTCAACAGTGAGCACAACTCTCTAGGGTTGAGAAAAACCCTTTTAGGTATGATATTTTTCTAAGTAAAGAATAGGGTTAAGTTTAGGAGTGTTTTTATATGTTGATTGTATGACTTACATGCTTACCTATTTTTAAAAAATCACCTAGCATATAGTTACTTTGAAAACCTAGGGTTAGTTCCTTGTATACTTGTGTATTCTTTGGGAATTTAGTGAAGTGATGAACGTGTAACTTGAATATATATATAATTCATTGCATTCTAACTTATGTTCATGTAGACAAAGTCTTGTAGTTTGAAAGTTATGGTTTGCTCAATGTTTCGGTACTTTGTGTACTTGTGTAATCTTTGAAAATTTGGTAAGGTTGTGACTATGTAACATGATTATATGTGTAGTTGATTGGATTATATGCTATGTTTATGTAGAAAAATTTTTGTGGTTTGAAAGTTAGAGTTTGTTTTATGTGTGATGCATTGTTTAAGGCATACTCTATGGGTTTGATAAATGTCTCATTAAAATTGCATAGAAAAATCAAGGCATCTTGGCATACGTGAATCCTTGGAAACATGGTGTGTGTTGACCATATTGGTGCTATGCATTATGAGGGTGTAGATCTTGTGGTAAAAAACCCAAATTTGGCCATGATACTTGCAATCCAACGGGGACTAACCGTGAAGCGAGACATACGACAATACTCACGTGTTGATAGGGAAGGACCGTGAAACAAGACATGTGTTGAGCATAGAGTTGCATGTGTGTGTCATGTATATTGTCATTGCATTGCATTGATCAAATTGGAAGGCATATAGCTTATAAATGTTCACTTTGCACATGCCACACCTTACCTTTGTTCTTTCTATTGGCATTATGTCATACAAGCCGTCGTGCTTACCCTATATGGGATTACATATTACAGATGAGGCTTCCGGCCCTTGAGACTTGATAAAGTCATTGGAGCATAGAGGGGGAAAATGGATTTTGAAATTTATTTGGCCTAAGGGCTACATTTTGTATGTATAGGCATAAGCCCAAATAACTTGTGTTTAATTTGGAAAATGGTAGATTATAGGCCTTGGGCCATTTTGTGATTTAAGGACTTAAACCCAAATGACAAATTGAGTATTGAATGTAAATGAGAAGCATGGAGTACCACGTAGTTACTTGTTTTCAAAAATATGCTTGTGAATGTTAAAATTACATAATTGTATAAATAATTGTTCATTAGGTGTTGTGTTAGTGTTAAGGATGATGATGAGGAGGAGGAATGGAATGAGAAAAATAGTTTAATGGACAAAAGAGACCATGTCAAAATTTTGTGAATTAAAAAAAGTCATTGGGTGTGTAAAATGCCCCATATATAGGTGGGAAGAGTGCCAAAAAGTGGGAGTTAAAAACCTTAAGGAAGTAGGTTAAAAATAGAAAAAATCAGCTTGCAGCACTTTGGAAAAAATATTCAAAAAAGGGGGAAAACAACTTGCAGCAAATACATTGTTGCTATAGTAGCACAGCCCAGGCCAGCCCATGCTAGCCCACGCACATGCCTGTTTGCGTGCCCACCTCACGCTTGACACCCCCTTGCGCGTTTGCGCCCAGCCCCTTGCGCGCCCAGTCCTCTTCACCCCTTGTCACCAATTTTGGTCACTTGTCTTGAGCCATGTTGGCCAAACCCTTTGGGCGATGTTTGGCCACCCTTATGGGCCATGTTTGGCCACCTCCTTAAACAACTTTTGGTGAACTTTTTGACCTATTCTTGGCCTATCCTCAGGCATTTGGGGCCCATTTGGGCCATTGTTCCAAGGCATATTTAGAGATATTTTGGGCTATCTTGAAAGCCATGCTTGAACATGACTTAGACAAATTTTGACTATTGGTTGGGGGAGATATTTGATTAATATTAAAAACCGATCTTGGGTGAGTCTAGTTAGCAAATTTTCACTCTAAATTTTGGAAAAATTTGGAAAAATTAATGTGTAATTAACTAAATCCATTTAATGGTCTTTTATTAATTTTTCTTAATTCATTTCCATTCACTCCCCGAGTTTTAGAAATTTGGGGCGTAACATGTGTTATGAAATAAGAGAAGTGCCAAGTACAAAACACTAAATAGTAATGAAGTGGCAATCTATATTAATGTCGTCACGAAGTTGAAGTGAAGACTGTGAGGAAAAATGCAAACCATGGAATAATGTCCCTTTAAGATAGCGAATAATGCGAAGAACAGTAGCAAAGTGAGTCGAGCGAGGTGCTACCATAAACTGACTCACTTGATAAACAACAAATGAGATGTTAGGAATACCAGACTGCCAACCAACTATCGATACAATGTGGGATCACAAAGAAGTTCATCCTCGTGATGAGTAAGTTGAGCATTGGGTTCCATAGGAATGTTTGTGATCTTATAGTCAGTCAGATTAGCCCGCGAGAGCAAATACGATATGTACTTGGCATGTGTCAATTAGTATACGTTAGAGGATGAGGAGATTTTTAAACCATGAAATTAATTGAGAGGACCTATGTCTTTCGTCTCAAATTGCTAATTGAGAAAGTAATTGAGTGCTTGAATTCCACTGAGATCATCCCCCGTGATGATCATATCACTAAGATATAGAAGCAGAAGTATGGTGCCCTAAGGTGTGTAGTGAATAAAGAGATCCGAGTCATAAGAGCTGTTGGAGAAACCAAGTTAAGAGATAGTGCTACTAAACTTGGCAAACCAAGTTTGAGCAGCTTGCTTAAGGCCATAAAGAGCTCAATGCAATTGACTGACTTTGTTAGAAGAGTGAGAGAGTTTAGTAAGAGACTGCATATATAATTTTTCATTTAAATCACCACTGAGGAAGGCATTTTTTACATCCATCTAGTAAAGAGACCATTGATGAGAAAAAGAAAGGGTTAGGAGTGTACAAACAGAAGTAAGATGAGCAACAGAAGCAAAGGTCTTCTCATAATCAATAACATAATGTTAAGGAAAGCCTTGGGCCACAAGTCGAGCTTTATACCTGTTAATTGTTCCATTAAATTAAGTCTTAAGCTTATAGATCTAATTTTACCTTACCATCGACTTTTTTGAAGGCAAGTCAACTAACACCTAAGTACCATTCTTGAGTAATACATCAAGTTCCTCACTCATTGTAGCCTGCCAAAAAGGATATGAAGAAGCCCCACGATAGGAGTGAGGCTCATGTAAGGCTGCTAAAGCATAAAAATAGTGATAATTATTAAGTTATAAAGAAAGAGACCATATTATGGTAGAGCGATGAATGTTAGGAAGAGGGTCAATAGGATCCCCATGTTGGATAAAAATTGCAGACATGTGGTATAGCAGTTTGGTCATCCATCAAGAAGTGCTGAAGGAGAGAAGACTCTGAAAACGCGATTGTTAGACGAATTACTATTATTATAATTTTTTCCCTTAAATTCTATTATGAAGGCCTTTAGCTGGTTGCACTCGAAATTTCATACATGGCAGAATTTAGGGTGTGATAAAACATGGTAGATTATAGTCCAAATAAGAGTCTCGTTCAAACCCAATTTTCTTTGTCATTCGAACGCGCCTTGTTCCAACACGAATTTTGATTGGGTCTTAAACTTCTTTTCTAGTTAGTTTTGGAGTTTTGGACCTATATTATATAAAGGGATTTGTTATGTCTCATGTAAGGAATCTATAATTTCTCACAGGCAAAAACTTATTGGAAGATTATTAGTTTCTTATTTATATAGTTATTCTTTATTTTGAAAAGTAAGCAAATACTTTGCATGAGAGAAAAGTCTATATATGTGTGTGCTGATGAGTACATTATCAGGGTTTTATAGCAAGTTAAGCACATCCAATGTATAATTAGTTGCACACTATAGTTGTAGCGAATTTTAGGATTATAGAGCATGTTGTTATGGAAGGCTAAGAAAGGGAATCAACATGAAACATGAAGAAATTCTACAAAAAGACTAGTAATAATCCACGAGGGCTTATCACTGGTTAATTTCTTGGGGATTGTCCTTGTCACGGCCTTGACCCACACAATCTGACCACGGGGTCATCTGGACCCTGAACTGGAAGGTAATTGGACTAATCGTCATAGTCAAGTGTATACACAGGTCATTTTTTTTAATTAATTTCTATAATCATTTTCCTTAATTGATTTCATTTCTTTTTCATGATTATACTTGTTCAAATTCCGTAATGGGATTAAATAAAAGAGATCACTATCAAGTATAACTATACCAAAATGTGTAATACCCTGACGTGAGTTAGGTAGTACCAGACTCGGGTTGGACCGGGCCAAAACATGTAACCCCAAACTGTAAGCCAAATTATTACATGAATAAGACTAAATGTACAGCTTCATAATGTGTTCGATATACGATGCACGGGTATGAGTGACGGGAAGTCTCAAGTACCCTGGGGGCCGTCATACCGGAAGCCCAACTTTTACGAAAAAGCATGCACGCAAGTCTATATATATATATGTATTTAAATATACATACATACATATATATATATAAATATAAATAATTATATATATGGCATAAAATTATGTCTGTATATATATATATATGTATATATATCCATATGATAAATACATATATGGATATATAATACATATATACGGTTATGATTATATATATAAGTAATGTAATTAAAATAAAATAATAAAAAAAAAGAGAAAAGAAAGGAGAAATCAGAATTAAATGGAAGTAAGTAGAAGCCTTGAGAAGCTTATGGAACTATGAGTAAGAATTAAGAAGAAATGAGAAAAGAATGAGAGAAGGCTGCATGGCAGCCATGTGTGCGTGTGAAATGTGTTTCCCATATAATTTAAAAAATGATACAAAATCTCAACTAAATGTAAACCACAATTTCAATTGAACTTCGGAAACAAAAGAAGAGAAATAGAGAGAGAGAGAGAGAGAGAGAGAGAGAGAGAGAAAATTCGAGGTGTAGAAGAAAACTGAAGGAAGAAAGAAAATTTGGAAAAAAGAGAATTCGTCTAAAACGGGTACTAATTTAATTTTAGTTGCTTTAATTTGTACGGTAGATTGTTGGAGATTAAATCTTGAACCATTTGGGACTAAAACCTTAAGGAAAAATCCAAGAACCAGGGTATGTAAAAATGGTGAAATTTTATGTAAAACCAAACTTGGTTTTGAGGTTAGAAATTAGTAGGAAATAGTGTCAGGATTTCAAAACAACTTGAGTTATGAAAAATGGTCAATAAATGACCATTTTATGGCCGAAATAACCAAACCGGTGCATGGCCGAAAAATGTTTATGGGTGTCAGAAATCATAGTTTTTAGGGTCCAAAACTATTCTAAATGCTTTTTTGAAGTCTCTAGAATCGATTTGATATAAAAACCAAAAAAAATGGATGTCAGAATCATGAGAAATAGTAAGAAATATCTCACAGTTCCGGGGACTGGCGCTGAAAACGAAGCCGGAACAGTAACCGGAATATTGTGAAGAAGACGGGTCTATTTTGACGATGGGTCGGGTTGGGACACAAGAATGGTTATTAAAACTATGTCATTTTGAACCTGTTTTTAAATGACTTGGCTTTGTTTGGTTATAGAAATAATAAATTAGGAATTTAAAACAGAATAACCTAAAACGTGGATAAGGAGGATAGCAGGGATATAATATGCCGGTTCTCTGAAGTAGCCTGAACCTATTGGTTTAAAGGTTAATTTGGCCGATTTAGGGCTGCAAACCAAGAACCCCTTGGTTTATAAGATTAACTTAAAATAAGAAAACTAGAATTGTTATAAATTGTAGTTTGACCCCAAGATTCTGAAGAATTCTGTTTTGGCCCAACCTTAGAGAAATTTATTCAAATAAACCCCTGAAAAATAATTTAATTATTAATTAATTAATTAAATTATTTTAAAAATAGGATAAAATGACTATTTTGCTCTTGGGCCATAAATTAAGTAAATAAAGTCCTAATTGAGATCCGGAAGAGGCTATCTTAACATTTTTGGACATTCCGGACTCAATGTTTTTAGACACGTAAAACATAAAATTATCATATACCCTTAATAATACCTAGGGCCAATTAAATACAAAAGATAGTCTATCTTGACTATTTTGGGCATTCTCGACTCAATGGTGGAGTCCATTTTAGCAAATGAGATACCGAAAAATATGATACATGAAGACTAAAATTATGAAAAACCCCGAGACTTAATTTAAGACATAAATGAGCCAAAAATTAATTAGAATAAATATTTTTAAACCTAATGATAATATTATTAAAGGAAAAAAAATTCAATAATTAATTAGAAAATGATAAAATAAATCCTTAGAAATTAATAAAGTTATCAAAAGTACAAAACAAATAAAATGAGTACTGATTTAATGTGAAGTTCATGATTGTAGGATCTTCTAAAGGGAAAGGTAGCTTCACTTTTCAGGGAATAGTAAAAGGTAAGTAATATCCGACCTCTATATGTAGTACACTCAGCCATGTCACAATTCTTTCTATACGCACTTGTATTCTCATCTATTATTCCACTTATGTGATATTTGCCTATCAGTGGAATTGTCTAGCAATTATGTTGTATTTTGCTCACGAGTTCCTATATTTATTGATAATGTTGTATCTTGATCATGAGTTCCTGTACATTTGTCCAAAGGACTATTCTGTACACTTGTATGTAGGGCTAAGATGGGCCAGATGTTGTTATTCTCGGCAGCCCGGTAACATAGTTGTAAAAAGCTATAGTTATATTATCTTGGTAGCCTGGTAACATAACTATAAAAAGCTATAATTATATTATATTGCCTTGAACCAGTTATGATCCACATTCTCTTCCGTGGAGAATAGCATGATCTTGATATTTATCACTGCCGGATTTGTACTTAGTCACAAACTCCATCTGGATGCATAGTATGACTCGAGTAAGGGGTCATGTCCTGAGTAAGGGGACCAGTTTCCATCATTGCTATGTCGAGGCATAGTGCATGACACCAGTACTGGAGGACGCAATTATATTATTGAGCTCAGTGCTTTATGCACATAGGGGGTATGGAAGGCCCCGTAGTTGATAGCATCCACCAGTTTTGACATCACTATCTATTTATTGAGATTCATAGTATGATTATGTTCTTGTATGAATGATCCTATAGTTGCACAACTTTTATTGAGTACTTACTATGATCATGTATTTGACAGCTTTTAACTGTAGCATCTGATGTTGTCTTTCAGACTAGATGTTCTTTGATTATTATCTGTATTTCTGATAATTTGATATTCATTGACGAGCTGTAGCATCTGATGTTGTCTTTCAAACTACATGTTTTTTTATTATCATCTGTATTCCTGATCATTTGATATTTATTGACGAGCTATGATTGTTGTTATGATATTGACTGGCTATCATATCCTTGTTATTGGATTATTCAGTTTCTTTCTAGATCATGTACACATGGCAGACTAGGGGACTTACTTACTGAACTTAGTTTAGCTCACTCCAAACTTACATATTTGATTTCAAAGACTGACACGGAAGACAAATTGTAGGAGGCTGCGACTATAGATTAGACATTTTTGGCAAGTAATAGTAATAGTATTACAGTTTTGAAGCACTCCCGTGTATTCACATCTTGGGGACGAGATGATGAATTAGAAATTTTACAGGCTGAATTTTTGTATTAGTAGAATGATATGTACATGTAACCTTTCACTTGATATCTTCCACTATGTTTATATATGATGATGTATGTGGTTACATATTAGTAACACTAATGATAGTGTAGTAGAATGACCAGGTCCGATTCGGTGAAAGGGCCGGGTCGAATGGTTGCGGTTTGCTAATTCGCAGAAGGGGGGTTGCGGGTCGTGACAAACTTAGTATCAGAGCATTAGGTTTAAAATGACTAGGGAAACCTAGGTTTACAAGTGATACATGGGAGTTAAGACTAGTGTACTACTATTGTCAAATGTCCAAGTAGAGTCAATTAGTATGTGGGCTTAACATGATAGATAAATGATTATATATATGTCGCTAACTGTTAACGTTTTGATAGTGGATGGTCCAAACTAGATCGGCAGCATTACGTCATGTACAGATGGATCCCACAGTTGGGGAGAGGATGGATTGTATAAAGTGTATGTTGGAGCAGGTGATACAGTCCTTACCTTAGAATCAGGCCAGTACACTAGGAGAGCCAATGAGTACACCAGCACAGCCAGTAGTTTAGCCAGCTCAGCAGGAGCCGCCCCCAGTATAGCCAGGCCGTTAAGGGAACGATAGAGATCCAGCTCATCTCTACAAGCAGTTCCAGGTGATGAAGCCATCTAGTCTTGATGGCACTAGGGGCTATAGCAGTTGAGGAGTGGCTGTTAGAGATGAAATGTATTTTTAAGATCATAACGTACTTTGAGATCTAGAAGGTGGCCTTTGCTATATTCACTTTCAGAGGAGTAGCTCATAAGTAGTGGCTGTTAGAAAAGGCTAGGGAACCACAGATGACCTGGTAGAGGTTTACATAGGTGTTCAATGAGAAGTATTTTCCTTTGGAGGATCGAGATAGACGGGCAATAGAGTTTCTTGTTTTTCAACAAGGGAATATGACTATGGAGCAATATGAGGCAAAATTTAGAAAGTTAGCCTGGTATGCTCCTACAATTATCATGACAGAGGCAATGAAAGCCCGTAAGTTCGAGGGTAGTCTGAGAGGGGCAATCAAGGATCGCATTGAGCCCATGCAGTCGACTACCTACAGTAAGGTGGTAAGTATCGCCAATATCATTGAGCAGAGTAGAGAAGCGTTTGCTAGGAGGAGGACAAACACGAGTCAGAGGCTAACGGGGAACCAGGGCAGACAATCAGGTCCTACTTTCACTAGGCCAGGGACAGGGTCCAAGAGTACGAGAACCAGCCAGAGGAAGGTTGCTTCAACTAGTAGAGGCATAGCTAGAAGTCCCATCTTCGAAAGGAGTCACAAGGGGTCATGTCATAAGGACAACAACGTCTGCTATTCTTGCGGCCAGACTAGTCACTTCAAGGCAGACTGTCCCCAAAAGAACAGATCGATAGTGAGTATTTTAGCTACACTGCCTACCCTAGTTAGTGCCCCAAGGACTAGATCTCAGACACAAACACAGAGCCAGAGGCAGAGAAATGAGCTGCAGCGTTCAGGGCAGGTATTCTCACTAGCTCTAGGGGATATATAGGCTACTACTTCAGTAGTCGTAGGTACTTTATAAATCTGTTCACAGTATGCTCAAGTTTTATTTGATACTGGTTCTACACATTCTTTCATGTCTCCATTAATTGCTGCTAAACTAAACATAAAGACAGAACCTCTAGGATACACGTTATCTGTTACAATGGCATCAGAGGAATCATTATGTGGGAACACTATCTATAGAGCATGTACGGTATAGATAGAAAGCACACAATTATCTATTGATTTGATACCATTAGAGATACATGGATTTGATGTCATACTTGGCATGGATTGGTTGGCCACACATTATGCCATTATAGACTGTGTGGCTAAGACAGTCAGTATACGGCGTCCAGGTTATCCGAGTATTTAGTTTCAAGGGACAGGTGTGGCTTTTCCATTATATTTGGTCTCTTCTATAGAGGCTAGGCAATTACTACGTAAGGGGTGTCAGAGGTATTTATGTAATTTTGTGGACACCCGATCATAGTAACCTGCCTTAGAACAGATCCCTATTGTTAAAGAATTCCCTGAGGTATTTTTGAAAGATCTGCCAGGGGTACCAGTAAACCGAGAGATAAAGTTCACCATTGATGTTTAGCGAGGCACGTCACCTATTTTTAAGAATCCTTACAAAATGGCACCAATAGAACTGAAAGAGTTGAAATTGCAGCTCTATGAGTTGCTAGATAAGGGTTTTATCAGACCCAATACGTCGCCATGGGGTGCACCAATGCTATTTGTAAAGAAAAATGATAGAACTATGTGGTTGTGTGTTGATTACTACAAGTTGAACAATGTGACTATCAAGAACAGGTATCCTCTGCCACGAATAGATGATTTGTTTGATTAGTTAAAAGGAGCACAGGTGTTTTCTAAGATTGATTTAAGATCTGGATACCATCAGTTGAAGGTGAGACCTAGAGATGTGGAGAAAATGGCTTTCAGGACCAGATATGGGCATTATGAGTTTTTAGTGATGCCATTTGGGGTCACTAATGCCCGAACTGCATTTATAGATTTGATGAATAGAGTTTTTAAGCCATATTTGGATGATTTTGTAATTTTGTTTATTGATGATATCTTGGTTTATTCTAAAAGCCAGGAAGAGCATGAGGTACATGTCACGACCCGAGACCCACCCTGTGCAGATCTCGAATCGCGAATGCCCCGGCCTGACTCTGGGTGCCGAACAGGGACCTGATCTCAACTTACTACACAATCAGTGCTTCTAACATGTAACAACTAAATAGCGGAAGACTTAAAAATAAAATAAATAAAAGTTGCATGTAATATTCTCAAAATGCAGAATACAAAATTTCTTAATACAACTATTCATCCCCAAGACGTGGATAACATGGGAGAGCTATAAGACTATTTGTACTAAATATTACACTGCAACTTCAAAAGAAATGTCCACCTCCTAGCTGTCAAGCTCTATGGTCTGTTATCGAGATCTGTGCCTAAAATAGTCAAAAAGTAGTATCTGTTCTGAGCTATAAAAACTCAGTAAGTAGTCCTTTACTCTACCATGTGTACAAGGTATAAAAGAATGCTAGCCAGTCTATGATTATGTATACTCAATATCAGATGATAGAAGTCAAATGATAAAGAAATGAATCTGTTATGCTAACAATGTCATACTGCTACAGTCATGAGCTATATCAAGTATGAAATGTAAGCACTGTACTGAAAGCTATAAAAATCTCATGATCATTCAATAATAATATAACATGATCAAGCTATGAATATCAACAATAAAGGATAGTGATATCAACTAAATCTGAGATGCACTGATACTGGTGGGGCCCGACAACCCTCTGGGTGCCTAATGCACCAATCTAAAAATGTAAGTCTACATCCCATGTCTCACATGGCAATGTAGTAAATGTTCCACTTGGCTGTATGAATACTGCTCTCCCTTGAGCTCGTATTCAGCTCCACTCAGAACCTGGACCTGAAGGTCATAAATAACATCATATGGAGGTGTGACTGAGCACAATTCCGACACTAATAATATATCAGGATCATGCTATCTTCCACGAAGAGCATAGTGGAATCATAACTGATTCTAGGAAATCTGACGTAACAATAGTTTTCGAGGCTACGGTTACTAGACTGCTTCGAATAAAACTGTCTGGCCATCACGGCCCTAGGTACAAGTATACATAAAGAAATCTGTGCACAAATGTACAATCATGATCAAGATATATATTGAAATCAATAACTGATTTCCACATGATAGGGCAATATCAATGTGGCTAAATAAATACTGGTATGTGTATATAGAATACAATAGGCAATATATATACAAGAACTATGGCATGGCTTGGAATGTAAGACATGTAAAGATTAGATTTTACTTACTTCTTTCTGTATCTGTCTAGAAGGTTAAACTGTCTTCTCCTTTCCTCTTGGTGTTCCTATGATTTAAAAAACTCAATCTCAGTCTATTTGTCTATATAACTAATGCTATTCATCAAATTTTATATCTCTTTACTATTGGTATCTATTTTACTTAAATATACTCTATTATTGAATCCAGAATGTCGAACAAATTGGTTTAGGCTTTTACAGAATTCAATTCGGACTTCTGTACTAAAAAGGGCAAAATGGTCATTTTGCACTTTTACGGGTTCTTACTCCTCAAGACCTCTTTCACAAATTGAACTCCACGGTTGAGTTCGGAATGCTCAAAATAATAAAAAATCACTATTCTTTTATTTTAATCGGAGTCCGTTTGACTCATTTTTTACTTAAGGCATTTTGGTAATTTCTCCCTTTTAAATTATTTAAATTAAATATTATTTTATTACTTGGGTCAATTCATAATTAACCATAAATTTAGGGTACCATTATAATTTTACTAGGTTCTATTCTAATCTGAAATAATTAAACAATAATTAAGTCTAACATTGTTTGGTTGCAGTCGAGTGTCACAAGCCCCTAATCATGTTTTGCTCCGGCCTTCAACTAGTAGCTTTCCACCCAGGCCACCACCAAAGCCCAGCCAGAACTACCACTTGCTCTTTCACACATCTCACCTCTTTTGGGTTTCATAACACACCCTTCTTGCTGCCCCAATAGCATCCTATTCCTTTCTACTATAGTGGTCAACTTCAAAACATTTATCAAATTCCAGGGCATTCTTGAAACCAGTCCAAATTAACTTGAAAACATGTGCTGCTGCCGTTGCTACTGCTGTTGGAGTGCTAGAGCTGCTGCTCTAGCAGCTGCACCTACATGTGTTCCCCTTTTTCCTAATCTATTTGCAAATATCTATCTATATATGTGTGTAAAGCAGCCCAGAATTCTCCAGGTTTTTCCATCACCCAACCTCAGTTTTATATTTTCCTGTTGAAGAGCAGCTATGTCATAGCTAATTAAATACCATTGTTTCGGATTAGTAAAAATTGGTGCAACTTCTTGTAGGTTCACTGATCTGGGAAGACACCAAATTAAAATTGCCCTCCTTGTCTTCCCATTTGGACTGTTGCTTAGATAAATAAATCAAACCCCAAGCCTCCAATGACTCTGCTTCTGCGACACCCAATAGCAACTCAATATCAATTTAACTCCAAAGACCCTTCACCGCTTCTGCTGCGCAACCCTATATACGCAGCACTGCCTTCAACTATGTCGCCTCATAGAAATCCAACCATCTGCACCTCTTAATTTATCACAGCAACCCAACTAGCCCTTCCAACAGCAGTTCCTGTTGCCCTTCAATTCCTCTACTCTGATCTATCTCAAGAATCGAACTAGGTCCTCTAACAGCAACTTCTGCTGCAACCTTCCTTCTTTTTCTCTCTCTCTCTCTCTCTCCCTGTCTCTCTGTCTCTCTCTCGGCTACTCTCTTTTCTCGCTCTATCTTTTCTATGTTTTCTCACTCTTCATTTCCTCTGTACTGCTGTTACACAAACACACACATACATATACGTATATTGACCTGCTGCACCGCCCCCTATTCTTTCTTTACTCTTCCCAATTTTCCTTGTTGCATCGCTACATACACCTATATATATATATATATATATACTATTTTCCCTATTTCTTGTTCACTTTAAACACACACCACATAGCATAGCACACGCTGCACCTGCTGCACCACCACACACACACACACACACACACATATATATATATATATACTTACATTGATCTCTTGAACCACCCCTCTCTCTCTAATCTCTTTTTTCAATAGCTGCGGCTGTAACTGCCCCACGCCCCACGCCCCATTTTTTTTGACTTTTCATTTCTTTTTTATGTTTTCTTTTCTTTCCTGCTTCTTGATTCACTTGAGATATTTTATACATATATATACTATATGTTGCAACACACACTGCACATACTCTTACCTATTCTGCCGACACTCTCTTGCCAGCACACACACACACACACACACATTGTTCACGCATGCTTGTAGTATACACACACACACACACACACACTTTTCTTTTCCCTTTTTCATTCTCTATTCTTTGTCTTTTTGGTTTTCCTTTCTTTCTTTATTTTTTTCTCTTTTCTTTGCTACTTCTTTGCATGCTTATATATATATATATATATATATATAATAAATCTGCATTTTATTATATAATATATATATATATATATATCCATTTATACTAATACATAAATTTATAAAATACATATACATACATAACCGTATATATTTTTATACTTGCATATATATTTTTATATTTATACTTATATATTCACACACACACACACACACACACACACATATATATATAAATATATATATACTTGTACTCATATACGTATAATATATTATGTATGTATTTCGAGGTATATCCCGATATATAGGAAAATCCTCCATATTGCCCGGGTTTTATTGTACGGTACTCCTAGGCACTCGGGATTACTTAAATTCACTTCTC
>CM018050.1:5669010-5684518 GCA_008638375.1 Nyssa sinensis
AACTTAGTGCACCGTAAGAAGAAAAGCTTGTACAGGTCCTTAAGGAGCATAAAATGACTATTGGTTGGAAAATTATAGATATTAAAGGAATTAGCTTGTCTACATGCATGCATCGTATCTTACACGAAGAGGGAGCAAAACCTTCTCGTCAACCACAAAGAAAATTGAACTCGCCTATAATGGATGTAGTGAAGAAGGAGATCCTAAACTTCTTGAAGTTTGAGTGATTTATCTTATTTCGGATAGCAAATAGTTTAGCCCAGTTCAAGTGGTTCCTAAAAAGACTGGAATAACTATTGTGAAAAATCAGAATGATGAGTTAGTTCCTACCCGTATTCAGAATGGGTGGTGGGTTTGTATACATTATAGAAAATTAAATGTTGTAACCCGCAAGGATCATTTCCCTTTACCTTTTATTGATCAAATGCTTGAAAGGTTAGTTGTTCATTCTCATTATTGTTTCCTTGATGGTTATTTAGGTTATTTTCAGATTGCAATTGCTCCGGAGGATTAAGAAACGACAACCTTTACATGCCCATTCGAGACTTTTGCATATCGTCGCAAGCCCTTTGGCCTTTGCAACGCCCCAACTACTTTCCAAAGGTGTATGGTTAGCATATTTTCATATTACATTGAGCATATCATAGAAGTCTTTATGGATGATTTCACAGTTTATGGAGACTCCTTTGATAATTGTTTGCATAACCTTACACTTGTTCTTCAAAGATACATAGAAACTAACCTTGTGTTAAATTCTGAAAAATGTCATTTTATGGTTGAACAAGGTATAGTTTTGGGTCATGTTGTTTCATCTAGGGGAATTAAGGTAGATAAAGCTAAAATTGATATTATTCAATCTTTACCTTATCCCACCAGTGCGCAGGAAGTTCGTTCTTTTCTTGGACATGCAGGTTTTTACCAAAGATTCATCAAGGACTTCTCCAAAATAGAATTACCCCTATGCAAGTTGCTACAAAAGGATGTGGCTTTTGAGTTCGATGAGGCGTGTACAAAGACGTTTGATAAGCTGAAGGAACTGTTGACTTCTGCCCCAGTTATCCAGGCCCCTGATTAGAACATTCCTTTCGAGATAATGTGCGACGCAATTGATTATGCAATAGGCGCTGTTTTGGGTCAAAGAATTGGAAAAACATCTCATGCCATTTATTATGCTTCAAGGATTTTGAATGATGCCCAGAGAAATTATACTACTATTGAAAAAGAACTTTTAACTGTTGTTTTTGCTTTAAAGAAGTTTCGATCTTACTTGCTTGCTACTAAAGTTATTGTTTACTCTGATCATGCAGCTCTTCGTTATTTGATGACAAAGAAAGAGGCAAAACCAGGATTAATAAGATGGATACTTCTCTTGAGTGAATTTGATATGGAGTTCAAAGATAAAAGAGGGACAAAAAATAGTGTCATAGATCATTTGAGTCGTTTAGATCATGTGGAGAAGGAACCTCATCTGCAAGAAACGTTCCCAGACGAGCAATTGTTTTTCGCGAGTATGACATTACCTTGGTATGCGAATATTGTAAATTATTTGGTTTCTAATAGGTTACCTCTTGGTTTGTCTAAGGCTCAAAGAGATAAGATTAAGAGTGATGCCAAATACTATGTGTGGGATGCCCCATACTTATGGAAGCATGGTGCAGATCAAGTGATAAGAAGGTGCGTCCCTGAAAATGAAATTATTTCTATTCTCACCTTTTGTCATTCTTATAATTGTGGAGGTCACTTTGGAGCTAAGAAGATGGCGAGAAAAGTGCTGGAATGTGGTTTCTATTGGCCGTCTTTCTTCCAAGATTCATATTCCTTTTGTAAGTCATGCGAGAATTGTCAAAAAACTGGTAATATATCCAAAGGAATGAGATGCCACAAACTCATATACTATTTTGTGAAATTTTTTATGTTTGGGGCATCGATTTCATGGGGCCGTTCCCTGTATCTCTCGGTTATGTTTATATTTTTCTTGCTGTTGATTATGTCTCGAAATAGGTGGGAGCTAAAGCTACTAGGACTGATGATTCTAAAGTTGTTACAGATTTTGTCAAGTCTAACATATTATCCAGATTTGGAATTCCAATAGCTCTAATAAGTGATCGAGGCACTCACTTTTGCAATCGAACTGTGGAGACTTTGTTGAGAAAGTACCATGACACCTACAAGGTGTCAACTGCCTATCATCTGCAAACTAGTGGACAAGCGGAAGTGTCAAATCGAGAGATGAAGTCCATCTTTGAAAAGACGATCAATCCAAATAAAAAAGATTGGAGTTTATGCTTGGATGATGCCTTGTGGGCGTATAGGACTGCATATAAGACGCCCATTCGTATGTCACCTTATCAGTTGGTGTTTGGGAAACCATGCCACCTTCTAGTTGAGTTAGAACACAAGGCTTATTGGGCTATCAAGAGTTTCAACATGAAGATGGATGAAAGTGGAGAACACAAGAAGTTGCAACTACAAGAGTTAGAGGAAATTCGTAATGATGCCTACGAGGGTACAAGGATTTACAAGGGAAAGACGAAGGCTTTTCATGACAAGATGATCTCTAGGAAGGAGTTTAAAGTTGGTCAAAAAGTCGTTCTATACCATTCATGGCTTTGTTTGTTTCCAGGTAAGTTGTGTTCTCATTGGATTGGACCTTTTGTTGTTACTAAAATTTTTCCTCATGGTGCAGTTGAAATTCAAAGTTTAGCAACTTCCAAAGTGTTCAAGGTGAATGGCCATAGGCCTAAGCCTTTCTATGAAGGTTTCCAAGTAGATAATGTGGTAGAATTGGACCTTGAGGATCTGATTTATGCTGATTGAAGAAGGAATCATTGAGTCGAGCCAATGACCATAAACAAAGGCGCTACTTGGGAGGCAACCCAAGGGGAGTTCTTTTTTTTTTTCGCATTTATATTTTCGTTATTTTTTCCTTTTCTTTGCATTTTACCTTACATTGGGGACAATGTAAGTCTTAAGTGTGTGGGAGGGGATTTAGGTTGTGTTTTAATTTTGCATGGTTTTTCAAAAAAATAAAAAATCAAAAAAAAAAAAAAAAGAGTTTTGCTTTTTGTTTTTGTGGTTTTCAATGAATTTTTGGTTGTGTATGTCATGAGCAAGATTTAATTAAACTTGAAAAATATATAATATGATTGAATAAGTAATTTTCGAACTTAGAAATAATTAGTACAGCTATTTTCCTTGAGGATGGTAGTGACTAGATTTGGTAGACAAAAGCCGGTGAGATTTTGAGCCTTTAAACTAACACATCCATATTAGTCTCACTATTTTCTTTCATGTGAGATATTCTTCCATGGATTTGTTTTTCTAAAACTTGCCTTGATTCTCTTCGAGATCATATTGACACATGCATGCATGAACATGATTAAGGCCCTCTTTGTTATAAGCTACATAAGCCAAATAACCTACCTTGTAATTAATTTTTCCTTTATCGAACCCCTTTGAGCTTTATTGGTTTTTTATTGTGAACCCACATTACAAGCTTTAAACGCAAAAAATAATACCTTTACCCAAGCTATAGAGCTAATAGAGCATTGTTCATCATTATGATATGCATGGGTGTGCAAGAAATAAGTGTGGGAGTGTCTAAATTTGTGGTATGGCTATGACAGGTGAAATGGAACATATTTTCATTCTCAATTCATGAGTTCCATTGTTGATGTAATTTTGGTGAAAAAAAGAAAAAGAAAAGAAGAAAGGAAGTGATGGAGGAAATTGCTTTTAATGTTACAAACTATCCATGTTCATAAGTCCTCCTAAAATTCCAAGAAAGGGGTCTGTTTGTACGTGATATATACAAATTAAAGAAGCTGTTGAATGGAGTGATTGGTTTTACATGTCTTATATATTTGAGCTTGAGTTGATTTATTTTTGCTTCGCTAGTTTTGATGGCTTTTGAGCTACATTCCTAAATATTTCCCACCTTGATCCTAAACCCCGTTACAACCCTTGAAAAGTCCTTATGATCCGTGTTATACATGTGATCCCAGTGGTGGAGAATGAGAAGATATTGCAAACCCGGGATACGGCACAAATATCGAGGTAAGTCAATACAATAATAAAACCCGAACTGTTTTAAGTTTATGTTGCATAATTAAATGGATATGTATATATGCATAATAATGTATTAAAGTGATCTTATGAATATATATATATATATATATGTATACGGCTATATAAACATATATATGGTAGATTGAGTAATATATGTAAATATATATATATATATATAAAAAATTGTGAACATAAATGTAAGGTGTGTGTGTGTCATGTGAGCATTGCATTGTAAGGAAGGTGGCAAAGCCACCGATTAGAAAATCAGCAAGAGAGGGCTAGGGTGCAACGTGTGAGGAGGAGAGGAGAGGAGAGAGAGAAATAGGTGTGAGGTGTCTTGTGTGCATGGGCATGCTGCCACCGTAGCTACAGGTGGCAAGGGCCACCGACTGGGGGTCAGTTAAGGGAATAAAGAAGGAATTTGAAGAGAGAGAAAATAGAATCGCAAGAATTGGAAGGAGAGAAAAGAACCAGACGTAGAGATAGAGAGAGAACTGAAACTTGAGGTACAGGAGTTGGCTGAGAACAGGTAAACTACTGCGCCTTCACTCTCTAATTTTACTTCATATGATAATAGAGTTGATTACTGAAATAGCAGGACTTGAAACAAAGAAGGAAAAAAACAAGAAAACTAGAACTGGGTTTCAGTTAGAAAAATTGATTAAACATAGGTGAACCCAAGTGGAAAATTGAACCATAATATGAATAAGAAATTACCCCAGGATCTCAAAACACTTTGAATCAGTTTAAATGGTCAAGAAATGGCCATTCTATAGCCAGTTATTCCCTCACCGGTGCAACGCCGGAAACTGGGAATGGGTGTTGGAAAACCGCTGACATGGAGAGCCAAATTTAGTCCTCAAACGTTTCTTTAAATCCTAGATTTCATTTGGAACGAAAACAGTAGGAAACGGACATGAAATCAGTGAGATCCGTAGAGAATTTTACTGTTCCGGCGATAATGGCCGGAAAACCCACCGGAGAAGACGACCGGATTATCGGGGGCTTCTTTGGGTCAGGATGAGACCGGGTCTGGGTCGGGTCGGGTTGAGATCCGACCGACTGCAATACAGGTACCAACACTGTGTCATTTTGTTTTAAAATTAAAAGGGATTGGGCTTGTTTGGACACGGACATAGTAAATCAAATTGGGTTTTTGGGGTTATCTAAAACGTGGATAAGGTAGATAAGAGAATATCTCAATCCGGTTCTCTGATTTGAACTGAACCGGTTGGTTCAGGAAATGGGCAGACCGGTTTAGGGTTTCTGGTCGTGAACCAATTGGTTCAGACCGCAACTCTGCATAATTACACTTTGACCCTGAAAGTTGTAGGTAATTCCACTAAGGCCCAACAAGAAAATGTTAATTTTACAAGAATAACCCTACCTTAATTACGAGTCAAACGAGGTCTAAACAAGGTAAATGATTAGTCGATTTTTATTATCTCGGATGCTCTGAGTCCAATGGTGAGGTCCGTTTCACGAGACGGAGTCCTAAAAAGTTACGACTTGTAAAAATGACCAAAATACCCCTGCTTCATAGGTGAGTCAAATGGACTCCGATTGAATTAAAGAACTAGTGAATTTTTATTATTCCGAACCCTATGGACTCAATGGTGAAGTCTAAATTGGCATTAGAGATACTTAAGATGACGAGACGTAAGATTGATGAATAAACATTTATTATGAAACACGTTTATTGATATATAGGGAACTTGAAGGGGAAAGGCCCACTCACGAATTTCTAAGCTAAGATTTCATTAGAGGTAAATAGATACCTTTTCTCTTCCATGTGGTGTTATCAAGCCCAGTTCATTCTTTTACTGCCAAACTTGTACTCCTGAGCGTATCTAATGTTATTGTCTCCACAATATGATATTGTTCTATTTGGTGGACATTGATTTATTATTGTACCATTGTTATCATGTTGAACCGTGCTTTGAAATGCCTATTGTTATGTCTCCATTGAATTTATGATATTCCATTTTTATATACTCCTATGGAATCATTTATGATCATGAAATGTTTATGTATACTGGATTTGTGCTCAGTCACAATATCCATCCGATGCTTTTAAATACACTGAAGACCTTCGGGTCGAGTCCGTGAACGGACATATGGCCATACACTGGAATGCACTGAAGGGGGTAAACCGGGCCCCCAAGGACCGAGGGCGTGCTAAGCCCTGACATAGAATAAAAGCATCTCTTACACGATTGCTCGACTATAATTGTTGAATTACATTATTCTTGTGATTATCTTGTATTGCGAGATATTCCTTTATTGATTTATTGTGATCAATTATAATGGCAGTACTTTCTTGTTATTGTATTATCGTCGAGAATTCCAGGACATTGTTATGCCTTTCCTACTGATTACACATTGTGATCCCACTGTTCATTTGCCATCATGACAATTGTTCCCATTGGCTATTATAGCATCTTATTTTTATGATTGGCTATCATATTCTTATTCTTGGATTCATATTCTTTTATGATCCTCGATACCAGTGTCGGAGATCTGTATTTACTTGCTGGGCTCTTGTAGCTCATTCCACCCTACTGACCCTTTTTCAGGTAATGACACCGCAAGACCCCAATAGGAGTCTGGAAGCATAGGAGGATATTTTGAAGAATTGTATCAGACTATGTTTTAATTCTCCCATGTATTCACCACCCACGGGTGCTGGTTATGTTTAGTTTTGACTCGGTACTGTAAAACCATATGATGTATGTTAAGACTCCCGCTGACTACTGTAGTGATAAACTTCCGTTGTTATTGTTTTAAGAGTTTTGTACTTTTCATATTAGTACTATGATACAGGAATGGAAAAAGTAGGGACGGCCTTAGGGTCGGCCCCGCGACACAAAATCCGCATAGGGTGGGTTTCAGGTCGTGACATGCAAGCCTATGGTAGATTATTTCCATTGGAATGAATTTGAGCGAAACACATACTTGTCAAACACATTAGAGTCAAGTGTTTATTTCTGTGAGGGTCTACGTATTTAGTTTACTCTATCTTCGAGTGAAAATGCTTGCTAAGTAATTGTAAGTTGTTTACAAATATTTGTTCATGATATGTTATGCGTTTTCAAGAGTTTGATTGTTCTTTGTTGATGGCGTTGCAACCTTGGTGTTTCTGGAAAAGTAAATTTGAGTTTTGCCCGAGGACGAGCAAAAGTAAAGTGTAGAGGAATTTGATGAGAATGCAAAATGTCATATTTTTCTCTATTAATGTTTAGTCTTTTATACTTATTTGGTGCCTAAATGTACTTATGATTCTTATATTTTGATTTAGGATGAAAATGGAGGCGTTAAGTGCAAAAAACGCTAATTGGGTGATTTTCGGACAGTTTCAACGTCGCTTCATATTCTGGGCATAACTCTCTCATCCAAGATCCGATTGAGATGAATCAAGTTGATATGGAAATCCAAGAAACAGATATACAACTTTTGTGTTTTGAGTTTTGTGAGATTCTGGCTGCATCACTGAAGAAATTAGGCTTGAAGTTGCTGTATCTGCACTACTGACGTTTTTGGCTGCACGAAATTCTAATGCGCGGGTCCATGCGATTTAGTTTTGGAAAGTTCCTTGGTGCACGAAAATTCCAGCCGAAACACCACTTTCTTAGTTATATTAGGACTTTATTTTATTTTGAATGGGGGTTTTTTTGGAGAGCAGCCGTCACACACGCACCTCTCTCTCGCTCTCTTTCCCATCTTCTCTAATTTTCTTCTTCAAGTTTTCATGGCCATGTGTGGCTAAATTTTATAATTGGTTGAAGGGAACAAAAGCCTCAGAATCAATGAAACTACGAGATCTAATTTATTTTTATTGTTTAATTTATACTTTGAGTATTGGATGTTCTTCTGTGCTTATTTGTATGATTGTCTCGTTTAATTGCTAGGAGACCTACTAGTTTATTATTCGTTACAATCTACTACTAGATTAGATATCAAATCTGTAATTATTTGATCCCTCTAATTTGCGAAGCAACTAAGGTTTAATGATTTGCTTCATCAGAAATTACTATATCTTAGGAAGAATGTTCGACTAAATTAAATGCAACCGTTTGTGCATGTGTTGTTTAGCTTCATTGATCTTTCTACTTCTGAAAGCTGCTACTAGATTAAGTCCTTAGTGCTTGTCTTGTTGTTTAGTAGTTAGGGTTAATTAGATCGCTTGTTTTCTAATTAACTACGATTAAGGAGAGATAGGAAAATAGTTCCAACTGTGAATATTCAAAGTGTGAATTGATATATACTTACATCGATGATCAGTTGTAAAATTTCGATGGTGGGTGTTGACTTACACCAATGCTTGCTCTTTTGATTGAATTTGATAATTTAATTTAAATTGTTCCTTAGTTTTTTTTTTTTTTAAATTGTTTTTGTTATACTCAAAACCCCCCATCCTTGTTCATATAGCATAAAACTAGGCTTGACACTCTCCGTGGGAACGATCCTTACTTCCACTACTATATATATTTTTAGGTTTTATTTTTATTTTTGGTTGCCTACGACAGAACACTATTGTCATTAAGCTACGAAGTTTTATGGGATTGGTAGGTTACTATAGGTGGTTTGTTAAAGATTTTTACAAGATAGCTATGCCAATCACTCAGTCGACTAGGCAAAACGTACCATTTGTGTGGGCTGAGGAACAGGAGCAAAGTTTTTAGGAATTAAAGAACAGGCTGGTGATAGCTCTGATATTGAAAGTGCCAGACAGGACTGGAGGATTTATGATTTATAGTGATGCCTCATATAAGAGCTTGGGGTGTGTATTGATACAGAATGGTATGGCAGTAGCCTAAGCTTCACGGTAGCTGAGGCCGCATGAGAAGAACTACCCGGCACATGACCTCAAGTTAGCAGCTATTATTTTTGCACTGAAGTTATGGAAGCATTACTTGTATGGGACGACATGTAAGATATTTACTGATCATAAAGGATTATAAGCTCAGTATTCAATACCATCTAGGGAAAGCAAATATGGTAGCTAATGCTTTTAGCAGGAAGTCATCAGGAAGCCTACCTTATCTGTTGATGATTCGAGTGGAGTTACTGAAGGAGTTGGACGATATGGAGATTGAGGTAGTTCTACCAAGCTCAGGGGCAATATGTGCCAATGTCATAGTTAGTCTATCTATTATAGATAGGATCAGAGAGCTGCAGACCCAGGATGCAACATTGACCAAACTCCATCAGGATGCTGAGATAGGTAAGGACTCGGAGTTTGCTATCCGAGATGGGGTGTTGTATTATCAAGGCCGAATCTACGTGCCAGATATACCAAAGATTAGAAAGGAGATTTTAGATGAGGCACACAATTTGAGATTCGCCATGCACCCAGGGAACACCAAAATATACCATAATGTCATAAATACTTATTGGTGGTCCGGGATAAAACGGGACATAGCTGAGTATGTTGCACACTATACCGTATGTTAGTAGGTTAAAGTCGAACATCAGAAGCCCAAAGGACTTTTACAGTCGCTTCCAATACCAAAATGGAAATTGGAGCATATTACTATGGATTTTGTGTTAGGGTTGCCAAAGACATCAAAGAGGAGTGACTTCATATACGTTATTGTGGACAGATTCACCAAAATAGCTCACTTCCTTGCGACTAGGACGACACAGACATTAAGGCGATTAGTTGAGCTTTATATCAAGGAGATAGTTTGACTGCATGGAGTCCCAATGTTTATTGTATTAGACCGAGATCCACGATTTGTATCTTGATTTTGGAGGAGTTTACAGCAGGCTATGGGCACAGAGTTGAGTCTTAGTACTGCATACCACCCAAAAACAGATGGTCAGACAGAGAGGACTATACAGACTCTAGAGGATTTATTGGGATTCTGTATCATAGATTTCAGAGGGAGTTGGGAGGATCAGTTGCCTTTGGTGGAGTTCATGTATAACAACAATTACCAATCTAGTTTTGGTATGGCTCCATATGAAGCATTGTGTGGCAAGAAGTGCCGATCATCACTATGCTAGACTAAAGTGGGTGAAAAGAAGCTCTATGGGCCAGAGATTGTAGAACAGACCACCGAGAAGATACAACTGATCAAGCAGCATTTATTAGCGGCTCAAAGTAAACAGAAGAGTTACGCTGATGCTCGGAGGAGAGAACTGGAATTTTTTGTGTGTGACTACATTTTTCTAAAAGTGTCACCAAAGAAGGATATAGTGAGGTTCAGCAAGAGGGGGAAACTGGGTCCACGATACATTGGACCGTTTAAGATCATGAGCAGAGTGGGTCCCGTAGCATATCAGCTTTCCTTACCCTCAAAGTTAGCATACGTACACGATGTATTTCATGTCTCAATGTTGAGGAAATGTGTACACAGTTCAGACTAGGTGATAGAACACGAGCCTCTAGACATCTAGGAAGATTTGAGTTACATAGAACAACCAGTATAGATTTTGGACAATCGAGAGCAAGTGCTATGGAACAAGACGATTCTTTTAGTAAAAGTTCTGTGAAGGAATCACTAGGTTGAGGAAGCTATTTGGGAGAGGGAAGATGACATGCGAGCCAAATACCCTCATTTATTTTTGCCTTAGTATGTGCTAAGTTTGGGGACAAACTTTGTGTAAGGGGGCGAGAATGTAATACCCCGACCCGAGTTAGGCAGTATCCGACTCGGGTTGGACCGGGTCAAAACATGCAACCCCGAACTGTAAGCCAAATTATTATGTGAATAAGACTGAATGTACAACTTCATAATGTGTTCGATATACGATGCACAAGTATGAGTGACGGGCAGTCCCGAGTACCTTGGGGGTTGCCGTATCGGAAGCCTAACTTTTATAAAAAAGCATACACGTGAGTGTTTATATATGTATTTAAATATACATATATATATATATATAATTATATATATGGCATAAAATTATGTCTGTATAAATATATATCTATATGATCTATACATATATAGATATATAATACATATATACAGCTATGATTATATATATATATATAAGTAATGTAATTAAAAAAAATAGAGAAAAGAAAGGAGAAATCAGAATTAAATGGAAGTAAGTAGAAGCCTTGAGAAGCTTATAGATCCGTGAGGAAGAATTGAGAAGAGGAAGAGAGAGAGAAAGAGAAAGAAAGCTACATGGCAGCCTTGTGTGTATGTGAAATGTGTTTCCCTTTTTGGAGTACTTTAACCTCCTTTTTTGGGCCCCTAATGTCTAACGACGGGATTTTCATAGGGTTTTGGAAAAGAATGAAGCCGTTTTTGGGATCTGGACGAGGAAAAGAAGGAAGGAGACGACTCTAAAGAAGAAGATGAAAAACTCTATGGCTATGGTGCTCTCCTTTTCCACCATCATGGGCTAAGTTTCTCTCATTCCTAGGGTTTAGATGAAAATATGAGTACAAATCAAATAATCAATATGCAAATATAAATGAAAGCACAACAAGAAAAATATAGAGAGAATTCTAACCACTACGAAAATCAACTCCCAATGTCACATGATCACTACAGTCACGTCCTCAATCATCAACTACTACACCTTCGGGGTCGGCTAGGTTTTTGTTTTTGGTTGTAACGTAGGTCAAGGTTAATGATAAAGTAGGGGCAAGTGAACAATAATCTCCATGTGATAAGCGAAGAAGCTGAAGTGAATAAACTGCAGTTTTCCAAACTCATCATCTCTTTTGAACATTGCAACACCACTCCCAAAATTTTAATAAAAGCATTCCCAAACTACTCTCAACTTTTCTACTTGAGCAAACCAAAAAGAAAAGGAAAAAGTAATGAAATATTTTTATCTTTTTCTTTATCTTTTGTTCTTTCTTTTTTTTTTTTTCTTTCTTCCTTCTTTTTCTTTTTCTTTTTTTTTTTTTTTGGTGAAACCGACTAAAATTACAATAAAAGAAAAAAAAAGGTACATCTTCACTTCTCTACTTTCACAACACCAAATTCTCAAAGAAAAATCACCCAACTTCTTCATCCAATGCGAGGCTATTGGCTATGAAAAGAAAGATATAATAATAAAGGCTCAACTTGGTTCCAATCAGGTAAATAATGTAAAGATGCAAGAAACAAACGAACAGGCTCAAAGTAGAAAGAGGGCCTAGTTTCATTCCCCAAAGGCAAGAAGTGTCATTTAACATCTAAACTGACTGACCTTAGACATGTGACAATGGTAGTTGATAGAATGGAGATATGCAAACTGTATAACCCCCAAAATAAAGCTCAAGCTCAAATCTACATAACATGGGTTATAAGTCTCAATCAATGCCATCATGATACTAGAGTCTCAAAGTCTAACCATCAAATCATTGAGTCACAAAAGTAGCAACCCAATTTTTCTCCAATTATGAAAGCTAAGGAAAGACAAATCACTAGCAGTGCACAACTATCACAATGATTCTCATGCAAGCTCAGAAATATATGAATACGTTCAAAACAATAAAATTGTAATCACAAAGTATATTGAGCTCAAGTAGGCAAAATAACAGCAACTCCCCCCAACTTATTTAGCACCTTGTCCTCAAGGGGACATGACATCAAAGAACATGAAATGGAACAAAAGAAGTAAAAGGAAGGAGTGCACCTGAGTGGAGAGAACTAAGGGTGCAAAGAGCCCGGTGAATCAGAAGGCGAGAGCTGAGCAGCAAGAATAGCCCGAAGAAGGCGATGAGTCTCTGCATGGCAATTGGTTTTGTGACCCATTTCTTATTTGTTTGCTCAATGTGAATTTGACAGGTTTGAATGAGCCGTTTGCGTGAAGTTGATTCAACATCAATTGCACGGCTTTTTGAAGCTTTTGGGCGACCTATGGATCCCTACAATAACAAAATTATTTTTAAAAAGTTTTCCTTTGGCGATGGTCAAAGCCGATGCAAACGACTGCCAAAGATTCAACTACATCAACTTTGATATGAGCAAGCAGTAGCCATTTCAAGCAAGAAATTGTCGTAGCAGTCGGAACCCCACAGCACCAAGTGACTAAATAGAACCCCATCAAATTGATTTTGTAATGGGCTGCCATTGCTAACTCAAAGTTTCTTCATCCAGAGCTTCTCTTATACAAGCTACTACCAATGTTTTTACTTTGGGAAACAAACTGGTTTTACCCGGTCTGCTGCAGTTCAAATTGAATCATTAACAAAATAAAAACTGTGAATCGAACAGGATCACCTGTCCCGCTGACCCGTCATTTCGATGATTATCTTGGAATCTTTACAACCACGACTCCAGCACCAACTTGTTACAAATTCCATGTTTTTATGTAGTCTGTCTGCTCTGCAATCAAACTAAAACAGTTAAACTTATATTACTAATACTTTTTTGCAATCAATCTAGGAATTCTATGAATGAAATGCCACAAGTAGGAATTCTCTTAGACCAAAGAAGAAGACCGGAGAGGGGGAAGTCGCCGGTGGAGGTGCGAGATGCGGTCGGAGTTGGTTGGAGATGATGGTGGAGAGAGAGAGAGATGCGGTCAGTGGTGATGATTGAGGTGGAGTCAGTGGAGGTAGTGGTTATAAAGGTGATGCGGTTAAGGGTTTGGTGATATGGGAGATGCTGGTGCGGCGGACGGTGGTGATTGAGGTAGAGTCGGTAGAGGTAGTGGCTGGAGATTCGGCGGAGTTGATGGAGGTAGAGGGATAGGGGCTGTGATGGTGCGGTCGGAGTTGGGCACAGCGAGTCAGGGACGGCCGGAGGAAATCTGACATCAACGACGATGTTTCAACGTTACCAGGTGAAGGTGCGAGGATAGAGAGAGAGAGAGAGAGAGAGAGATAAAGAGAGAGAGAGAGAGATGCGGTTGGTGGTGATAATGGAGATGTGCAGTCAGTGATGCGGTCAGAGTCGGTGATGATAGTGGTGCTGTGGTGATGGATCTGATAGAGGTAGAGTCGGTGGTGGCTGTGATGGAGGTTGAGTCGGCGGTGGCTAGCTGGAGCGGGGGAGATGACAGGTAATGGCAGTGTAGTGAAGGTAGTGGTTAGCGGTGGTGATGGAGTTACGGCGGAGTGGTGGTGCTGTGGTTGTGAGTGATGGCAGCGACTGGGTTGCTGGTGGTGGTGATGGAGGCACTAGTGTGGTCGGCGATGGAGATAGAGGTATGGTTAGGGGCTCGGTGATGGAGCGACGGGGTCGTCGGTGGTGGCAGCAACGGGGTCACTGGTGGTTATGGAGGTGATGGGTGTTACAGCTGAGGTAGTGGGATATGGTCAACGGTTGGTGGTGATGGATACAACCGGAGGTGGGCACGATGACGAAGGGGACGACCGGACAGCTTCCTATATCTCCCTGCGCCGTTGCTCTCAAGACCCCCCTTTTTTTTTTGTTCTGCCAGCCCTACATGCGTAAACAACTGCTGGGCAGTTTTTCTTTCTTTTTTTTTTTTTTTTAATGTGAAAGTGCTCGAGATTTTGAGAAAAGTTCGAGCTTTTTAGGACAGAACCTTAAGGGCTTTGAGGGAAGAAAAAGTGCTCGAGCTTTTTTTTGGAGTGCTCGAGCTTTTCGGGGCAGAATGTTTAAACAATTTTGACGAAAAAGTGCTCGAGCTTTTTTGGGAGTGCTCGAGCTTTTTGGACCAGAAACATTTGGAGAAAAAATACATGAGAAAATGCTCGAGCTTTCTGAAATTGCTCGAGCTTGTTAGTCCAGAAAACAAAATTGACTAAAGAAATACCCTTTTTTTTTTCTTTTTAAAACAATAGGAACAAAATAAATACTAAACACTTACAAAATAATAAAAATAATAAAATAAATGAATAAATCAAAAAGATAAAATCAAAATCAATTAAAAACAACAAAAATTTGGGTTTCCTCTTAAAAGAAGAGCTAAGTTTAATGTCTTCAGCCAGACACAGCAGGAGGAGAAAAACATCAATCAATATAAACTGGGTCTTCAAAACCAATCTCCTCAATCAAACTCCCTTCGTCCACACCCTCAATAAACAACTTCAACCTTTGGCCATTAACTTTGAAAGTTTGGCCAGTCCGAGGGTTATGAATTTCTACCGCACCATGAGACCAAGATTGAACAACCACATACGGACCATCCCATCTAGACCGCAACTTCCCAGGAAACAACCGTAACTTAGAGTTAAACAACCATACCTTTTGACAGGGCTCAAAGGACTTACAATTAATGTGAGAATCATGGAACGCCTTAGTCAGAGCCTTGTAAATGCCGGAACTCTCATACGCATCATTCCTAAGCTCCTCTAGCTCATTGAGTTGGAGCTTTTGGTTAGAGCCGGCAACAGGCATATCAAAGTTGAACTTCTTAATGGCGAACATGGCCTTATGCTCTAGCTCTACTGGGAGATGATAAGTTTTACTGAAAACCAATCGGTAAGGAGACATGCCAATAGGGGTCTTGTAAGCGGTACGATATGCCCACAAAGCATCATTTAAACGTAAAGACCAATCTTTCGATCAAGCCGTACCGT